>VXBW01000012.1:0-11468 GCA_013400375.1 Thinocorus orbignyianus | reverse complement strand
AATTGAGTTGAACAGAATTGTTTGAGCCTGAGACAAAAAGTTACCTCAAGCTTGTTTAAACGTCAGTTGCTTTAAATTGGCTCAAATTTGCCATTACAGCCTTTTCATATCTTGAATAATAGAGTTCTCCTCTGTCGTGTTCTGGGTGAAAACATCTAGTTCCTCAGATCTTTCTCTATCCTAAAAATCTTCCTTCTTTTCATTGTTACATAGTCAAAACTTACCCTTCTGAAAGCTACCATAATACAAGGATTCAAACAGAAACATTGCCTCTGAAGAGCAAATAAGAGAGTACTCTGATGTTCATCTACATCTTCTGAGACAACAGTAGACTTTCCCAGTGTTTTTGAAATTAATTTGTATAATATCTCTTTTCAACCTTCTGTCCCAGGTCCTGTCACGCTGTGACCAGGTAATCAGATCATCACTCTTTTAGTAAGAGGATCGGAGCATGTGGAAGTATCCCCTGTGTTACCTGTTTAGTTACTCCGGAGATATTTAAAGAAATAGCTTCAATTACAGGTGAGGTCTAGCCTGATTGAGTCTGACAGTGCCTGAGCTCTTGGGTGCAGGTTTCAACAGATAGTTTTGGCTCCTACAGGTGCAGTTGAGAACTTTGCAACTCCTCCAGTAATGGAGAGGGGCTGTGGGACAACCTGAGGGCATTGCAGCCACACACAATGGGTCCTCCAGGGCATTGTCCTTCAGACTGGCTGGCTATACTCCTGTCCAGCAGGCTGAAA
Organism: Thinocorus orbignyianus; assembly: GCA_013400375.1. NCBI lineage: Eukaryota > Metazoa > Chordata > Aves > Ciconiiformes > Thinocoridae > Thinocorus > Thinocorus orbignyianus. Next base: position 10,725 of record VXBW01000012.1, on the reverse strand, counting down.
GTCTACCATCAGGTGAAGCAGTTTTGGTATACTGGAGACTAGCATTGTCTGGAGGGAAGCCACCTACTTGCTCAGAGACTGCTTTGCAGGTGTGGAGATGATCCAGAGATTTTCTACAGACAGGCTTTTCGAGCCCAAATAAACGTGCTGTTACAGTCGCACTCCAAGACTCCCTGCTGATCTTGCCAACAGGCGGCTCTCAACTGACAAACATGGCTGCAGGAGTATAGCTACACAACCACCTGAGGTTTTCATTCCTGTGTCAGTGGCTTGTAAAAATAATGTATTAAATATGGAAGACTGGCATCAGAAGAAACAAAAAAGCCCTTTGCAGTAAGCTAGAGTAGCAAATCTTTAGGGAGATTCCTATCTGGAGCAGAACAGCTACGTGTGGAATCTGTTCATGAGAACCTTAGGAGGCTGCCAGTTGTCTTTCAAGTTTTATTTTACTCTCATTCCTTTCAAAAGCAGTTATGTAGTGACATTTTTATCATCCATCAAATGTATCCTGTTCTACTCTTAACATTTGGCTTAATTTCTTCTGCTCTTCAAAATTTCCAGTTTTGGAATCCACAAGTCTGCACCCCATTGACAGCTGTTTTACAGCATTGCAGTAACCATACACACCTCAGGTGCCTGTGCTTCTGCATCCATTCGTCCATACAGTAGCATCCTTACACGCATTCCTGCCCATTCAGTATTCTTCTAGAATACAGGAAACGCAACATGTTGGGGGAATGTAAAAATATTATTTTCAAATTTGCTTGATGGTAGTACATAAATTCATGAGCAGCACCCCTTAAAAGTGGATTAAATTATCAACAAGGCAATTTACTTGGTTAACTGCGCCGTTGCCCTTGTTGGCTGTTTATGCACACATCAAATAATGGTAATGAAGTCAGAATGAAAAGAGGGAAGTTAAATAAATAAATAAAATCTACCCTGAACTAAATTCCCTCCCAGTGTTCACAAGCTGGAGATAAAGGTGGGTTCATTACTATGGAATAAATAAGTAAAATTCAGATTCCTATGCTTTGCAACCTACACTGTTTTTTAAAGTTGTGGAGGAAAACTCTTAAGAATAGATTTTTCTTGAAAAAAAAAAAATTAGTGGCTGTAATGAGAAAATATAGTATATAAACTTGGGGTTTTTTAGTCTAGATCTACTGAAAACTGGAGTTTTAAACTGTGGGGAAATACAGATACTGTTTAATGAGTTTCTCTTCCAGCACGTCTTGTCTTGCTGTTTTTCTACTATCCAAGCACAGTGAATAACCTTCCAGCTTTATTAGGAATACATTCATAATATAGAAACAAATATCAAAAATATTGAGACTGTCACATTAGGAGGAGGATTTTAGGAATCTGGCACTTGGAAGGATGAGATTTGTTTCAGGGCTTGTATGCTGACTGGTTTCCTTGAAAAATCTCAAGTGCTTTGGAACTGCAAATTGAGAAAGGAGGCAGAACTTTCTCTCTTCATGTTCATGGCGCAGGATGCAGAAGGTATTTTTAAGCACTGCCCTGGATCTTGCATCTTACTTCCAGAAATTCTACTGACATAACTCATCTACTCTCTGCAACAGAAATAGATAAATAAACAAATAAATAAATTATAACAATAATGATGCTATGTTCAAAACCTGGGATTATTTCTTCTTGCAAGTAAACTATCATGAGAAAATGATTATACCAAAAGACTTTAAAAGTCTAATTTCACGTATGTGGATAAGGTTTTTTCTTTTACTATGGGATTCACAGCTGTCCAGACTTGGAAGCTGCATAGTATGTAATGCAGTAGGCCACCATGTTTGGCCAGAGGAGCAACCACATAGCTTAGAATGATCAGGACTTTTACCAGAGCCTTTCTTGTTCTTCAGAGCCCTAAATTCCCTCTTTCAGCAGGTACAGTGCTTAGAGTTCACTGAAATGCAGTTGATCACTGCCCTTTCTAATAATTTTGTCTTTCTGACCTGCCACAATGAATATTTAATGGAGCTGCATGCATAGCTCTTGGATGTAACAAAATAATAAAATCAGTAACTCAGCCAAAATCCGTGACGGTATGGTGGTGGAATTATCAGAGAAGTCTGACAATAAATAGCCTCTCAACTCCCATGAAAATTTCTACTCCTGAAATTCTTATTTAACTTGGTAATTTCACAGTCTATATCTGGCATTGAAGGAGATTTAGAAATTTGGGAGTTGCAGATTACCATGAAGCTAACTCAGCAAAATAGTTAGAAGTTTTGTGTAAAGGTTAAATACTTACCATTGAAAAAAGGTTCATGGTAAGGTTCAATTGGCAAGGAAAAAAAAAAAAAAAAAGGTGAATAATGGTAAAGGAACTGCATTGCCTTCTATTTAGGATTGCATTTACTCCAGTAAACTTCCTGCTGAAGATCATAAAATGATCTGAAGCAGCAGATGAGATTCTTCCTCTTTCCTGGAAAAGATACATGCTCTGATGGCACAGAGCCAACGGGAGACTTGCTGCATCATCTAAACTTTATTTAGATCTCTAAAACTGGGCTGAAACAAGACCTAAGAGTTCAATGACAGATCTCCTCCCAATTCCTAAGCATGAAAATTGGCTTAAGATTTATGGAAAGATGACACATGAAGGAAAACCTTTAGATATGAAAAATACTTGTCCCTTAAAATAATTGAGCTCATTGTAAATGGAAAATAATAGATGGCCCAGCAGTGCAGGGGTAGAAAAGGAAAAAAGCTGCCCGCCTATGTATTTCTGATACTTTTTATCATGGCTTCAAGAAATCAGTTTCTTAGCATCTTCACTGGATAATAACCATATTCAAATGTTAATGTAAAAGTTGCCTTTTATTGTCAGGTCAAAGATCGTATTAGCTCTGATGAAACATAGCCCAGGATACCTATTTGTGACTGCCAAAATTATGTGGCTGAAGGGAAAAAAAGGTGTGAAATATCCAAGTCATTTTTTAACCAGCTGTAAATTGTTGTCAGTAATTGATGTCTTCCAAAGACAATGGCAATGTAATGAAAGGATGCTCTGCTTATTTGGACCTTGGGCATGCTTGGGCATTTGCTAAATACATTAAGATTTGTAAACATTCGGTTCTTCTTCTTTTTTATTACTTATATCAACCACTTAGCATACAGTACTTTGATCTAAAAATGATTGAATTCCCAATCTTTTAAGCATATATTTAAAATTTAAATGCAGCTTATGAGGGTGTTTTATGTCTAAAATAAGGACTGAATATAAAACCCAGTTCCCAGTATTTAAGGTGAATTCACATTGTGAGAGAGAAGAGTGAAAAGTTAATTATAGGTGAGTGTTGTGTTTTATTCAGCATTTGCTGTCTGTCCTTATTTCCCTGAAGTAGGAGTGTTAGCACAAATTTGACTCATGGTAAAAACCTGTATACATTCAGTCATGGAAGCATTGAATACCTGTTTATAGTAACCTGCCATAAAGCAATTACTTGGTTTCAGTCAGAATGGAATCCTGCTTTTTTCACTCAGGTGTCTCATTTGAGTTCAGTGCAATTGTCCATGTGAATAAAAATAATTGCGCTTAGTCTCCTGTAAGGTTTTGACAGAGATGAGAAGGTTGCTCTGCTCACAGCTCTGTGGCATCCATCACAACCTTACAGTTCTGCTCACAATGAGCTTTATTTGAGCCAATTTTCTGATCCTCAGATTTCAGTGATGAAAGGCTTCCTCCTGTGAATTAAGCCAATTACACACAATTTTGTAGCAACTTTCTCACGTCTCCTCTTTTTGAAACCATGGAGGACAAAGAATTCAGAATCTATAAACAAAAGGTGGTTTTAAAGGACAGTGTTGCTACAAGACAAGAATATTTTCTTTTTACCAAAAGATACATAGGACTGTAGTAGTCCACACTGTGTTTTGGGCAATTCAGAAGGGGTAGCTTTACCTCAAAGGGGCGAAGTCCTGCATTTGTTACCCCCTCGGTGTGATATTATTTGGAATATCTAAATTAAAGCGGTAGTCTTTCCTGTGAGTAATTTTTGATAGAATTACCTTGGTATTGGTTTTGTTCTGTTTTTCCACCATGTTAAGTTCTTTTGCCATGTGACACAGTTTCAACTCAATTGAAGAATGGATTTTTTCATGCGTTATGCACTAGACAGGTTCAAAATCTCAAAGAAGATGGGGAATAACTTGTTAAATACTACTAACACATGCTGCTAACTTGTAGAAACGAGGTCAACACCTGAATACTCAAGGTAGGAAACACCATTTGAAAACTTTCTGACTTTATGCTTTGCTTTCCTTGGTCTATTTTCACTTTCCTTCTAAATGTGGAACATACTTCACAGTTTTGGAGCTCTTGTGAGGATAAAAAGATGAAACTGTTAATATTTTTTCCACTTCCCAACTTTTTTTTGTCCATTCTCAGCTACTATAATTGACTTCAGCCCTTCTAAGAATGGGGTTTTTTTTAAACTATATACAAAATTTCCAAAATTGTTTGAAGAAGCCTGTATTATTTGTTTCCTTAACTCCTTGCTTATACCTGCTTGCATACATATGTACGTATCTATGTATATATATATATATATAGCCCAGATCCCCTAAAAGCATGGCTGTTTATGAAAATTTCATGACAAAACTCTAACGAAAATGCAAAAAAACCTCTTAAAACACAAAACACAAAGTAATCAGTTCTGTAATTTGCATGTAACTATTAAATGTTAACTGAACAGAGCAGTTACATGGAAGAGAGCCCTAAAAGGAGCAGGAATGTCTAAGCCATTTACGAGAAACAAGAAACACAATGAAGAGCAGAGCCTTTTCCCCAGTGGCTCACTAAAAATATACAGCTGAGATTTTTCTCCAAGAATAAAGGGATATTTGGACCTTTTTCATGCAGTTTATTTTCAGAATACTTTCAGATAACATGAAACCTATATACTTTGGCTATGTTTGAATTATTGCAGCCAAGCAGCTGAGGATATTTGTATGGATGAGGCTAATAGACAGACTGGATACTTGAATAAGCAAGCAGTTAGCAAAAGTGACATGGACCAGAAAAGCTTTGTCTCCTTAGACTCAGAGGAAGGTGATTCTGGCAGTGTATGGGTTTTTTTCCCCCATGCATATTTCAAGGTGTTAAATTCCATTTCCTCAAATTTCTGGGTATGCTGACTCACGTTTATTTCTTTGGAAAGGCATCTGCTGTAAAATGCAGTGAAACCTGGCAATGTTCATGCAGACTCGAGGGGCAAGATCTTCACCTTTTGGACAGATACTAGAGATGATGGAAATCATGATAAAGAGTGAAAGATTACAACACTAAGATGGAAATGCAAAGTCGCAGAAACAGACACCAAAAAAGAAAGCCTGAAGAGATTTCCAAAGGCGGAATCGCACATAAGATTTACAATTTTACAGAATCATAGAGTATCTCAAGTTAGAAGGGACCCATAACAATCATCAAATCCACATTCCTGCTCCTTTCAAGACTACCTAACACTAAATCTTATGACTAAAAGTGTCATCCATATGCTCCTTGAACTCCTACAGGCTTGATGCCATGACCTCTTCCCCGGGAAACCTGTTCCAGTGACTTACCATGCTCTGAGAGAAGAACCTTTTTCTGAAGTCTAATCTGAACTTCTCCTGACACAGCTTCATTCCATTCCCTTGTGTCCTGTTGCTGGTCACCATAGAGAGGAGATTAGCACCTCCTCCTCCTCTGCCCACCTTGAAGAAGTTTTAGACTGTGTTGGTGTCTCCCCTCAGCTTTCTATTCTCCAAGCTGAACAAAGTACCTCAGCTGCTCCTCCTAATTGTTGCTCTCAAGGCCTTTTGCCATCTTTGTCACCTTCCTCTGGACACACTCTAATAGTTTGATGTCCTTCTTACACTGAGGGACCCAAAACTGCATAGAAGATTTGAGGTGGGGCCACACCAGTGAAAATATAGAGTGGAACCACCACTTCCCTCACCCTTCTACCTCTGCTGTGCTTGATGTACCCCAGAATATGGTTGGCACTTTTGGCTGCCAGGGCACNCTTGTGTCCTGTTGCTGGTCACCATAGAGAGGAGATTAGCACCTCCTCCTCCTCTGCCCACCTTGAAGAAGTTTTAGACTGTGTTGGTGTCTCCCCTCAGCTTTCTATTCTCCAAGCTGAACAAAGTACCTCAGCTGCTCCTCCTAATTGTTGCTCTCAAGGCCTTTTGCCATCTTTGTCACCTTCCTCTGGACACACTCTAATAGTTTGATGTCCTTCTTACACTGAGGGACCCAAAACTGCATAGAAGATTTGAGGTGGGGCCACACCAGTGAAAATATAGAGTGGAACCACCACTTCCCTCACCCTTCTACCTCTGCTGTGCTTGATGTACCCCAGAATATGGTTGGCACTTTTGGCTGCCAGGGCACACTCATATTCAACTTGCCATCAACCTAGGCCAGCAGATCTCTTTCCACATGACTCCTCTCCACTCTCCCATCTCATGAGGACTTTCACCTCATGAACCTGTGCTGGCTATGGCCAATGACTGTACTGTCTCTCAAGTGTTTCTCAGTGACTCCCAGAATAACATTCTCCATAATTTTACCTGGCACTGAAGTGAGATTGAAGGGATTGCAATTACCAGGATCTTCCTTCTTACCCTTCTTGAAAACTGGAACAACATTTTCCAGTATCTAGTTGACTGGGAAGTTTAGATTCTGTTTGGGAAAAGGCTTATATTTGTGCATTCTGGAGTTCTGAAAGTTATGTAAACCAGGAGACACAGTCACATTTGCAATAGAAAATCTGTGAATTGTCTCTCCTTTTGTATCATTTCCAAGCAATTCACTTAATTATGGATAAACAGAATAACAGCCTAATTGGTATCAACAACTAGGTGCCTGTGTGATGGCAGGAATTAGACCTTTCTGTGACAGAGATGCTGTTGGGCTGGCAGAGGCAGACTGAGACCCAGCAGCAGGTGCTGCCCCTGAGCGCTTGTCCTGCAAACGTGAGAGACCACAAAAAGCCATGGGGCAGCCAGGCGAATTAATGGCTACTGTGCCAGCTCTTGGATTAAAACAGACAGGTCAATAGTGTTCATCACTTTTGTAATAGTGACACCATATGTCACTATTACAAACTCACCTAGTGAAAAAAACGATGGTTTTAATGGGAATTTTTCAGCCTGAAAGGAAGAAATCACACAGGGAAAGGAAAAATCCCTAGACAACCCAGAGGCCAGGTGGTTCACATAACCAGCAGCCCCTTGTGGTGTATATACAATGCAGCACCCAAAGTGTCGCTTAAACACATCCTAGCTCGTTTTGTATCAACAATTTCAGGTGCTATCCTGCTGAGACAGCAGGACATTTGGAGGCAGGATGACCTGCTGAGGTTGTACACTCTGTGTTGGTCACGCTTTGCAGCCCCTGGTGATCTTTCTGGCTGTGGTCCATGCAGCAGTCAGTGCACCAAGCTGCCTACATGACATTGCATTTCAGTAATCGCTGTAAAGGACACACTAATTTGATGCTTTTGAATTTTGTTCTAGAATATGCAAAGTGCATAAAGACGATGAGGAGCAAGGAGAGGAGCAAGGAAACAAGTTTCTCTTTTCTACTTTGAGCTTTTAAACACAACAGACACTGACCTTTGTGCATCTGTTTAATTCTCTTTCCTGCTAAAAGTCTGAAATAATTAAGTGTAAGGGTTGAAGTAAGTGCTTGTGACAGGTCTGTAACAATGACTGAGTCTGCACATTTCAGTGTGACTTGGACTGAAACCACAGTAATTTCTTATCTCTTGTAGAAAAAGAGAAAGGAAAAAAAAAAAAGAAAAAAAAAAAAAAAAAACAGTAAAATGTAAGAGCAGTGATTATGGAAAGATTGTTTTCCTGGTCCTGCATCCGCACAGTTCAAAAGTATGTTGCAGCAGGTCTTATAAGAAACTGTTTCATGCCACTCTGGTGACTGTGTGTGCACGTGTGCACATGTGTATGTGCCATGTCCTAACACTCAGATGCTGATCCACGTACGAATGAGTTGTCTGAGACCAGTCTGGCACATCCTTACTTTGCAAGCAGCAAAGTCTGTGCTCTTAACCCACTTCCTGTGAGTCTGGAAGGGGGATAAGAACAATTTGTCCAAAATTCTGCCTTCTGCAGGTAGCTGAGTGCTGCCTCCACAGCAGTGGGAAAATCAGTATTTCTACACAGTTTGCACAAACATTTGTAGTTTGGCACGTCCAGCATCACAGGTTTCCCTGACGGCCTTCTTAGCTGAGGTGAACCTCCAAGATTCACGTGTAAGCAGCTAGATAAGAGTCCCTCCACAATGGAACAGTTTCTCCAGCTTCCAGTGGCATAATAGGACATATTCACAAGTGCATATAATCCTAATGCCCCTTAGTTCTGATCTCCATCGATCACATTGATGTCCCTCTCTGCATTATAAAGCCACTTGTTGCTTTTTCCCTCATATTGATCACTGACAGTGTGTGATAAGTAAGTACTTTTTCTTGAGGCCTGATTCCGTAAAAATATTGATAATATTATGGATATATATAACTTTACCCTACAAATAAGCAGGTGGCTTTCACACTGGGCTCAAATAAAGCTATTTCTTTCCTAGTACTACTGGCTGCCTTCATGCTCCTTTTGTCTTCCCCACACAAGGTAACATCTATGATTTTATAATTTATGACACAGCAAAGAAACTCTGCGTTACAGCAAAACTGTTCCCTATGAGGCTGTCTGTCCTGCATATTTCCTTACATTTGCAAATGAAGATAATGTTTTCTATTTCAAATGCTCCTTCCTCTGGTAATAGTAAGTCACAGAGACTCTGATGCAAACCAAAGGTCAAGCCCCTGAATCCACACGAAACTGCTTACTCTGGGAGCTACGACGTGTTCACTTACAAAACTCAAACTTCTGTATCTCTGAGTGAGGGAGCCAAGCAAAGGGAGAATCTGGACCAATTTCCTCATCCTCTGTGTCTACTTAATTTGTCTTTTTCTTTTTCTTTTTTTTTCCTGTGTTCAATTTATACCTCAAGGAATAGGAATTTAGTCTTTGCCTTAGAAGCTGTTACAACAGTACCTTTAAAAAAAGTCCCTAGTTCTGGCAGATGTTGCCAGAGAACTAGAGAAGACAAATTAATTTTTGAGGGTTTAGGGTTTTTTTTTTTCTCTTCCCTCTGCAACATTTGTGGGAATTTAATCCAGTAACCTGTGTATCCAGCTGCTATTTAGTTCTGGCATTTGACCTTGAGTGTCTTTTTCAATTTTTATTGAGGAATAATCGGTCTAGATTTCAGTCTGTGCTTCAAAAACTTCATGGGCAAAGTTGTACCATGGAATGACGTGTAGATATATTATAGTTAACCAATATACAAGGCAAATGTTGAGAAAATTGGCACTTCCTCCATCCTGTATAAGCACAATGGAAATGAATTATATCTGCTAAGGGAATAATTACAGTGAGTTTCAGATATTTATAGGTCTCAGTTATGAATTATCATGCACTATTAGCATAGATTTCTCAGTTGAACATATTCAAAAGTACTTTTTTTTTTTGCCTATTGACCTTAAAATACATTTTTTAAAGGCAGGGGAAATGTTGAATTGGTTATTTTGCTCCTGTTAATGTACTGAATTTCTTTTCACATTTGCTGTAGTCACAAATAATGGTTGGTCTTTGAATCCCCAGTATGTCTAAATAGTCAAATAGCAGCTGGGACTACATAAATTTGAATGTCCTTTTCACAAAAAATTATAGTGGTTTGTGTGTGAGCTGAGCATGAAATTTTAATCTTGCTTCTGAGAAAACTTGCTAAACTTAGTATACCGTGTTACCCATGTTAGTGTAGCCCAGCCTGTTTTGTCCCTTTTGGCACAACCAGGTAGTTCATACTTTACCGCTGTGGCGAGGAAAAAGCTTCCACTACTTTGGCTTTTACTGAGGAATGAGATTGTGTGAGACACCAACAGATACTCAAAGCTGTCATGACTCCTAACCAGTGCAAAGCAAGCAGCACAAATGAAATGTTTAGAAGCCAGCCTTGATCTATTCTTCGGCTTCTTCTGGCCTTTTTTCACACTTCTTAACACATCATCACCACTACAAAATAAACTGGTCATTCGCATATAATGTCTTTTCTGCAGTGAGAAAATTGCCTTGATGTAATTTCTATCATAAAATGTAGAGGATTTCTTTCATTCTGGAAATCGGGTGGAATAATTTAATTTTTATTTTCCAACAGTAATACCATGACACTGATTCTTACAGCGTCTCTCTGTTAGGGTTTGTAGTGGGTTGACCCTGACTGGATGCCAGGTGCCCACCAAACATACTCTGTCCTTCCTCCTTCTCAGCTGGACAGGAGGGGAAAGAATATAATGGAAGGCTCACAGGTTGAGATAAGGACACACTGTCACCGGCAAAACAGACTCAATTTGGGGAAACTATTTTAATTTATTACCAGTAAAATTGGAGTACAACAATGAGAAATAAACACATATCTTAAAACACCTTTCCCCCACCTCTGCGTTCTCCTGGGCTCATTTTCACTCCCAATTTCTCTGTCTCCTCTACTTAAGCAGCACAAGAGGATGGGGAATGGGTGTTGTGGTCAGTTCACCATATGTTCTCTGCTGCTCCTTCCTCCCCATGCTCTTTCCCTGCTCCCACAGAAGAGAATCCTCCATGGATTTCTCCAGTGTAAGTTCTTCCCACAGGCTGCAATTCTTC
>VXBW01000011.1:34636-70967 GCA_013400375.1 Thinocorus orbignyianus | reverse complement strand
AATATTAGTAGTGGGTAATAATCCGAGGGCTTTATTAACCCAGTAAGTATCCTGGTGATGTCCTTGACCCTGGCTCCTGGGAGACCTCTCTGAGGAGGGTCAGCCCTCCATGGGGACCTCCAGGGCATCCCTTGATTTGGGATGTGCAGACTAAGATGTGATTGCGGTGGGGTTTTTTCTGTTTTTTTTTTTTTGGTTTGGTTTTTTTTTTTTTTCACATGAATGGTCATTTTGAGCCAAACCCCATTGCTTGGAGGATGCTGGTGCTGCCTGTGTTGGAGTTGGATCATGCAAGGGGCTGTTTGGGAGTTGGTGTAAGAGAAGGGGCCAAAATGACCCTGTATTCAGCAGGAGAACAGGATGAAGGGTCTCTGGTCTGGATCTGAGGACCTGAGAGTGGAGATGCTCCCTCCAAAATGAGCCTGGTGCAGGTTCTGGGGCGCTCAGGCCTAGAGGTGGCCCTGCTCTGACTCTGCAATAATTCCCCAAAGTGCCTCAGGGCAGTGTTTTTCTATGATGTGCTCAAGGACAGCGTCTCTTTTTCACTTGGGCTTTTTCTCTGACTGCTGTGTTTGGGGAGGGAGAGCAGAATCTGGCACTCTGTCCACCCACGTTGAATGTGGCATGTCACTACCAAAGAGTTAAAATACCAGCGTGCAGGAGAGGTCTTGTCCAAGTGGTAGACCAAAGGAAATCCTGTCACCACACCTAATCTCCAGGAAAAAAAACACAAACAAAATAAAAAAACAAAAAAAAAAAAAAAAAAAAAAAAAAAAAAAAAACAGACAGGAAGTCACTTATCTACAACACGCTGCCGGTGCAGCGGGGAGCAACAAATTCTCCATGAAGCATCCTCGTTTGCAGAGTGCAAATGGGGCCTGAGGGGTGGAAATACACCTCCTCCCACTGGGATCAGGCACGCTTCCCTGCTGCAGGTCTGGGCAATGGTGGGAGCAATAGCCGAGGAGCCAGCGTCACCATTCGCACCAGTATCCCTGCCAGCATCCAGTTAATCAGTGGGAGGATGATGCAGCCATGAGCATTCTGAGGAAATCAGGGATTGCCCACAGCAAGCACTGGCTTTGCTTTCATGGCAGAAACAAAGGAAGCAACACTGAGAGCTAAGAAGCGGGTTTTATCCTTCTTTATTTGTTGAAAATGTCAATTAAAAAACTCTTCAAAATAAAAACATGTTAGAAAAGTTGAACTTGCATAAGTAGTTACAGTAAATAAACCTACATGACAAAGATAAACTGGAAGGCAGCTGACACAACAGCCATCTAAAGACAGACTCACTGGAACCTATTTACAAAGCATTGTAAACAAAGTAAATATGGAAACATTGCTGTCCATCCGGCATGGCTTCTTTTCCTTTTAATTTTATTTTCTTGTCTTTTTTGGCTTCTAGCTCTTGACAAACGCTTGATCCAAAAAGTCCCAGTGTGCCCTCCATCACATTACATCTTACAGACATGCATATGTACACAGCACGGGTTTCAACTAAACTGGGGGGGAAGCAGTGAGGAAATATTTCTACCCTCTCCTCGGAGTGTAAATGGCCCTCAGTTTGCTTCCTTCTCCTTGATGCACCCTGCAGCCCAGACCCCAGCCCACCCCTGGGCTGGCAGTGGGAGCAGAAAGCGCCAGGGTGTTTGAGCACCATATCCCAGAACCACAGCACAAGCTGCTCAGTCTGCAGCCAAGGTCGTTATCCTGGAAAACGATTAACCAGCACAGGAGGACTTGATTGCTGAGCAAACCACCCAGCTGTGTACCAGGGTGGGGATGCAAGGAGACCCCATCCAGCTGGGATGCTCTGGAGGTGGCAATGTAGCCAAGGGCAAAAAAGACCTCCATTTTATCCTAGAAACAGCTGAGATTTAAAGAGGGTTTGTTTTCACACTCCTCGTGGTGTTTTGGAGTTGAGCTCTCCCCAGACACCATTTGCTAAGTTCTGGCTAAATTTTAATTGCAAGGAGGGAGTTATCATTATTGCCTCTGTTCTGTCCTTCATGACCAATGTAACATTATGGCTGTGACGAGCTGCAGTGTGTCTGCACACCCTGGGACCACGCTGCCCTGTAATATACATAAAGATTTACCGTTAACTTCAACAGAAGATTACTTTTATAATGCTGCTAAGGAAAGGAAGGAAAACATCAGTCCTAAGCTAGGGAATAACACCAAATAAGATAAAGATAGCCGATACATATGCATGTTGCCTGCGTGCTGTGTTCGAGGAGCTGTGCAGGGCTCTGGAAGGGCATTGGGTGTCCTTGCCCCAGGAGCATTCCAGCTCTTGTCAAAGAATATGCATAAATATCTTTCCTATTCCAAGAGACAGTTTTTTTTTCCTAGCCAAAAGCCCCTTTGGGGTGATGTGGGGATGAAGTGGCTGTTGGCTCTGTTCACAGCCTCTGGGAACGAGCAAAGGAGAGCCTAACGTGGGCAGAAGGGAGCAGGGAACCAGCACATCTGGGGCTTGGGGTTTTTTTTTGTGTCAAGCAGCATTTACATTTCATATAGAGAAAAGCGTGTTGTCCTGCAAGGGGAAGCATGGCAAAACTCTAAACTCATACAATACCTGGATGCTCAATGTGAAAACAAAGCAGGGGGTAGGAGTTACAGGTCATGCCTAAGAAAAGGAATTGGGGGGGCAGAACAGCAATTACCCATTGTGCTAATCACAGGCTGTCAGGAGGCAGTAACGGTGCAACACACCTTCCCATGCACTCTGACAGGGGCTCCGGATCTGACTTCCCCAAGGAGTTCAAACGTCTTCATGTTAATTGCACATTTTAATCAGTATCAAGGCCACACATGGGAACCACAGTATTGCTGGGCTCTAGTTCGCTACAGTCAACTAACGGGGAAAAAGAGGGTGGACGGGAAAAGCTTCCCCAGTTGTGATTATCTGAAAAGAGGAGCATGGTGCTTTTTGCTTTCTGCTCAATGCCACCTCAATAATGTTTTCATTCAATAAATAGGTACCGGTGCTTTTGAAAAGAATGAAAGCATTAAAAAGTGCTCAAGCTTCCTCTAGGAATCTGCTGCCAATCCCTCTGCGAGCAGCAATCATTAGCAGAGTTTGTATTTGCTCCCAGTAGCAGGTACGATGAGGTATTAGTTGCTGCAGATGAATTGTGACTCATGGACCACTTGCTGACTGGTTTAGTTGTGATGGATTGTTTCTGCTTAATTTCCTTACTGGATGGAAGAAAAACTATATATATTTTTTTTTCCTCTATAACTTTTTTTTTTTTTTGGTAACAAAATTTCCAAACCCAACAAAATAAGGAGCAAGAAGAGGCAAAGGGTCCAGTTCTGCTTCCCAAAAAACACCTGAGGTCACACGCCACTGCCAGCAGCTTCTCCCCAAATTCAGGCGATCAGGGATGACTTGCGCTCTGTGCTCTCCCTGCCGCACTCGTCCGTCTGCTTCAGCAGCCTTCGAACAAGCTTCTCCAAGTCCTTCCTGGATTTCAGCTCTTCCTCCAAACACTGTTTCATTCTTTTGTTCTCCTGCAAGGGGAAAAATTAAGGAATAAAAATGCAGCTTTATGAAATATACTTCCACACGCCTGGTGATGGCATCCCATGGACATTTGACAGGTCATTGCTGGCTTGTGAAGATGAACAATACAGGTTTCTTGTGGTCCAAACTGCCCAAGCAGACCCTTACTACTTTACAGACCTGCACAAAAGCGCCAGTGACTTTGAGCAGGCAGAAATATCCTCCTGGAAACCTAATTTTAGCCTGGGTTGGAGGATTCTGTTCCCCTGGGGTGGTATCTCATGCTTCCAGGCTTGGGGCTGGAGAGAATGGGACATATTTCCTCTGAGCCTATAGGAACTGGTATCCACCAGGCCCCTATAAAATGAACAATTAAACTGAAAGAGCTTATAGAGTAGGGGAAAAGCACCAAGACCAGCTACTCCTTCCCTCCTGCTGGCTCTGGTGCTCAAGGGACTGAGATGGTGGTGAGCTGATTCGGGGGGCTAAACCAGAAGAAAACTAATGTGGATTCAGGGAGCTGCAGGATTGCACCAGCATTGGCAAGACTTTTCCTGGGCACCAACCAGTCAAAGACAATGACCTGGCACAGCCAGCACCAACAATCCCACTCCAATTACCTGCTTCAGTTCTTTGACTTCATCTTTCAGTGCATAAACCGTGTCAACAAGGCTCCTGCAAAAAGAAATGAAAAAAAACCCAAAGAGATAAAAAGAGCTGGAGTGCAGCAAAACAGCAACACCACGGGCACTTTCACAAGCAAGGCACTGATGGGGACGGAGCTTCCAACTTCTGCTTTGCAAACATCAAGTTGCAGCTATGACTGCTGCCCCTGAGTGGACTCTGGAAATACCCAGAGATTTATAGGCCACTGGTCCAAAATTCAGGTCTCTTTTCTCAAAACTCAAGAAAAACACTTTGTTCTGCTATCTTTAAGTTATCAGCAAAGATCTGTGGCTTTGGCTTCCTTGTTTATTCTACTGCAATAAATAACAATGACTTTCAACCTGGAAATGCCTGAGCGTCTTTTGTAGAACGGCCTTGATTCCTTGAGGTTCTGCTGCCAGAAAAACAAGCATGAAAGGAATGTCCTGTCTGGGTTAGGAAAGGAGCAGGTCAACGCAGTCACCCAGATGCTGGAGCTACGCAACAGGCTGGGAGCACTCACAGATGGCATCACTCAGCTGTCAGGGTACCCCAGGGGTAGCAGTAGTTAATAAGTAGCCCAGTATGTCAGTAGTTAATAAGAAAAAAGCCATTTCTTCGCTTCTGTCCACCTCTGACCTCGTTATCTGCATCTGGATTAGCTCTGGGACTCTTGGGACTCGGCCCACAGACTCCCAGAGGGCTATGGCCATGTCAGAGCAGCTGGGAAGGCGGCTCTTTTCTTAAAAAGGGACAAAACAGCCATGAAACAGCCTGGTGGTTCTCGCCAGGACTAAGGCAGCAGTTGATGGCACCAGCCTCACTCTTCTGCAGAGACGCAGAAGGAGACAGTGTGAGTTTTTATCATCTTTCCAAAAAAGCAACAGGGAGAGCAGCTGTGCTTACTTCTCCTCCGTGACGGTCTGGCCATTGCTGCGTGTTTCCTCTATGATGATTTTCTCTTCCTCGGGAAGAAGAACTTGGGGGATGGAGTCTTTACGGGAGCCTGTGTAGGAGAACCACTCATCAGGAAAAAGAAGAAGAAGACAGGCTTTCTGGGATGCCCACGCTGCTGGGGAGCCAGCAGCCCTTGTGCTCCCCAGTGAGCCTGGGGGTGCGGGGGCTTGAGTAGCTGCTGGCTACCTGCCTCGGGTAAACACAGGCATAGACGTATCCCTAACCTAAGGCTAAAGCAGCAACGGGAAAGTTTTCAAGTGTGTTCTTTGTGCCTAAAGCTATATCATGACTTATAAATTAAATAATTCAATTAGGGTCAGGAGCTCTCAGAAGAAACACGGCCTCTTTTTCTTTCAATATACCATTATTTGATAGTTCAGTGATTGAATTTGACATCTCACCAGCAATGATAAATAGTTATATTTCCAGAGTTGAAGATGTTAGATAGGTTCTTATGAAGCAGCTTGCTCTTAAACATGCAGCTGATTGAGAGATAATATTCAGGCTTCCTCTCTAAAGCTATATGCAACCTGAGATTACCATCAGGTTTTCAGGGCTGACAGCCACAGGCACTGACTAGGTTTGCTTAATCCCAATCAAATGCTGGTGAAATAGCTGTGTCTCATCTGCCCTCCTACCTGCCTCATTCTCTGTGTTTAGAAGAAAAACAATGGCAACTAAACCACTAGGCAGATGAAGCTCCCTTATCTTGAAGACTGAACACCGCACAGTTTCCTAGCATGAGTCTCATTGCTGTATGATGCAACCATCTGGGTTGGTTTTTTTTTGCCAGAGGGGTTTATCAGCATTGCAGACAGAGTCTTACAAACTAAATTAAATCTGGTTGTGTGCCCACCCGAGCTGAGAGCTTGCTGGAAGCCTGCCCCGGTACAGTATGCCTCGATCACCTTCAGGATCTGAGCATCTTCTTCCAGCGCAGCAGTACCTGTAAAACATCACAGACAACAGCTATCACAAAAATCAAAGTGCTCAGACATTATCTTGCTCCCAAGTCCCTGAAAATAAAAGCATATTATTTCCTGGACTGACACTGTCTCTGGGACTTTGCCTAATTCCTGTTTGAGGTCCTTTATATTTTCTGGCCTTTAAAACATCCTGTGGCATTGAGCGTCGTGATGATACAGTATGAAAATGGACTTCCTTCTAGCTCCTCATCTCAGCAAAACCCAGGGGGTGATGCCTGATATTGGGTGCAGGAATGGCCAGAAGATGGGTAGGTAGAGCAGCCCTGCCAGGAGGTGTCTGGTATAACCACATCAGAGCAGGATTTGGAAATGTGAAGTCTTAATTTCCAGTCCTAATCCCTGTCTTCTCAAGGCAGACAACTGACTTTCAGGCTGTAGGCTGTACTAGCTCACTGCTAGGTGACCATGACCTTTAAAGTAAAACCCCCAAGAAGTGTCCCCAGGGGACCTCAGGGAGCTGTCAAGACATCCTTCTTTGTAGGTGAACACCCCTCCAGGGATGGAGTCTTTTTTTGTTCCCTGGTCACCCATGGAAACTGTTCCAGGATCTGCTGGCATGGCCAAGTAAGGGTTTGTTCCAGCTCTCAGACATATTTTGATGACCGCTGATGTGCAGGATTGACAAAGCTTTTAACTAGTTTGGAAGTAGCTCCTTGGCTTTATAGCCAGAACAAGACCACTCACAACCACAGGATCATGAGGAGGGTGATGGGACACCTGGCAGCTGTAACTAGGAGGGGATCTGACAGAGGCTGAGGACCAGGGAGCTTCCAGAAGGCTCCCGTGCTCGGCAGCACGTAGGCTTGCTCACAGCATGAGCATCCTGCGCCCTAAAAAAGGCTGCTTTCAAAGTCCCATGGAGATCACTAAGTACACAGAAACCTCAAAAAAGAGGAAAAAAACCCAACACTTACTCTTCCGAATAACAAATTCTTCATCAGACGGTTTTCTCTCAGTTTTTCTTTTTGGAAGAAACTTCTTCATTGTTTTTGGACTTTTGCTGGAATCCTATATAGAAACAGACTCTTGTGTTTAACCAGAACCAAAGGCAGCTCAAACAGTGGAGCAGCACAGCCGAACGCAGCTATCCATGTTATGCACAACACATTAGAGAACTACAAAGCAGACAACGACAAAGTTGGGGGAAATGATGCTTTTTTGCCTTTCCCATGTGCTAGTTTGTGGCCCACTGCTCCCTGGAACAGCACTGGGAATTGCACCTCCAGGTCTGGGACAGGACAAGTTCATGTAGTGAATTCAACCCTCGGCTAAGATCCTTTAGCCAAAGAATTCAAACACAGTCACAGCACTTTTAGTCTGGTTACCAGCTCTGGAGCCTTTGTCAGAGAACTCTATAATGTTGTTTGTTTCCCTAACTCAATTTGATTTCTAATATAAAACAGTTGGCAAATAACATGGTTTCCAAATTGTTTGTTTGAGAATAGAAATCCCCCACATAGAAACACAGAGAACAAACAAATACAAATAAAGCTAGTGTTTGCTATGGCTCCACAGGTAAGAAACACAAGCTTTTACTGCCTTCACTGAGTTACAAGTCTTGCTGATTTGGAGAGAACTAGTGTTATTAGTAGGTTACATGCAATACGGATTTTAAGCAGGAGAAGAGGCATGCCAGGAAGTTTAAGTGCCACAATACTAAATTCTTCTTGAGTTTTTCTCAAAATGTATTTTCCAGTCGCCACCAACTCTCATGATAACTTACTGATACAGCCAGGCAAAATTAGGGTCATGCAAGCACGAGAAGCGTGAAACAGGAACAAGCGTTCTTTGCCACAATAAGCCAAAGAGATGTATCTACCCTTACCTTTAAGATATAAGACATCCTCTACAATGAATATGCAAAGAAAGAGAAGATGAGTGTGAGAGACTGATGATTTTATTGACCAAGTCCATTAAATCCACAATTATAAAACACATGTAAATGTTAGTCTTGAGATTAATGCGGCACACCCTCTGACCTGCTTTTAGAGTGCTATTGACATGCAAAGGAGCATGGTGTCATGCAAAACTGAAAAAAAATTACAGGTGAGACGCATGGTTAAGTGGGCATTAATACACTCTGAACACATCAGAACAGAGAACATGCCTCCTGGGTTAATAGTAGGATGATGGTTGCCTTAGAGAACGGTGTTTAAAAATGCAGCACCCCTTGGTGCCAGCCAGTGCTGCTGCCGCCCTAGGTACCTGGCTCTGCCCGAGCCCAGGGAGCAGCTCGAGGTCCAGTCCTGTGCTCTCCAACCTGACCTGGCTCTGGGATGCTCTGCCCACGCTGCTGATAGTCCCCCAGAACCACAGTTTCTCCAAGGGGATTCTCTTGGAGGGGCCCTGCCATCCTCACGGCAGGCAGTGGCATTTCCCTGCTCCACCAGCATGCTGGGCACAGGGAGCCACGAGGCTCTCCTGCAGGGCCAGGCAGCAAATTCTGAATTCTGATGTTATAAACCCATTTCCTAATGCAAAGCAGGCTACTTTAAAAAGAAAAANAAAAAAAAAAAAAAGGAGTAGTCATCTGTAAATCTTTTTCACTTTGCTAACCTGAATCTGGACACACCACTTTACCCACAGCACCTGTCCTGTCATTTCAAATGGTTACTGGAAACAGAACAGGAAAAATAACCCAATTTCAATGGAAATAACAAGAGTGCTGTGTGGTATGCAAGCAGGTTGTGGGGTTTCCTGAGCACAGCTAGGTACAAGGAAATGCACAAGACTGTGCCATCCCGTCCTACACTACTAGAAACCAACTAAAGTAACACTGGATGTCTGAAATTGTCTAATCTTTTAATCAAACTCCCCCACTCCCTGCCAATAACCTTTTAAATTTGTATTCCTTCATTATATCTTCATTATAGGAAGGCGATGTGCACCGAGCTGTTAGCATAGTTAATTTTGCGCCCTACTTTAAATTAAAATAAAAATACAGCGAAATAAGAGTTCTGCTTTGCGACTGAGCACCCCGGATTGAGGGATGAGGCAGACACAGGTCTGCTTGGGCTAACAACTGAATTTATTTCACATCTGTCATCACAGGGTCATGTCCATGAGTCCCCCCCCACCAAGAGGGGAGCTGCTCCCAGGCTCAGGCTGGACCAGCTGGGTACCAGGCCGTGCCAGCCCAGCTCTGTTCCTGCTCTGGTGGATCCCTTGGCCTCTGGGTTTCCACCAAGGTGGCCAGCACAGCCTGTTCTCACGCAAACCCCATCGTTGGTCCTCAGGGCTCCCTGCCTGCTTGGCCTCTGTGGCAAAAACCTCTTGCCTGGTTTTGATGCAGAGAGTATAACTCCTGCCATGAGCAGCAGGGGACAACTGAGAAATTGCAGAGGACCGTAGTATTAACGATATCCCTCAATCTCTGAGTTTGGCCTGCCTTATAAATAAATACCAGCCTTGCACTTTCACTTTTTCCTCTAATTCAAGCCTCTTCCCTTATTTTAATTCACCATGCAAGCAATAAATGGTTTAGTCTACGTTAGGGATTTGGACCATGCAAAGATTAAGGGTCATTTCCAGTCTGCTTGGTTGCTTTTTGAACAACTTAATTCCCAAACTGAAATGCATCGTTTTATATTTTTTAAGAAATAAATGGAAGAAAATGCTGTGAGACTACCCCAAATCTCTACCTGGAGCAGCAGACCCACAGGACCCCTGGCTGCTGGCATCTTCATCCCTGAGTGCTGGAGGGGTTCAGGGGTGTCCAAGCCCCCCTCCCCTTCCCCATCCCCACTGAGAGCCTGGGCAGTGATGCTCCCAGGGTAGCAGTACCAAGAAAGGCAGCTGACTCAGAACCAGAGTGCTCATTCAGTGAGAGGAACGTTACCCGAGTTACTGGTGAGTAATTCCAAAAGTTTACCATGAGGTAGGGAAGGAGAGGACTGCAGTTACAGCAGGGGGTGAGAATCGGAGCTGGGCTGTATTTTGGGTTTCCCCACGCCGCCTCCTACCTCCTAGGCTTGGGGTTTCTGTGGGGGAAGCCATCCCCTGGGCTGCTGCCTCCCAGCAGGGGCTGGGTGTGTGAAATATTTGGGTGGGCGGCAGAGGAGGGTCCAGTCCCACGGCTGCTGCAGGGAGCCCTGCTCCAGCCACCAAAACACAGGGTGGAAGACACAAGAAACATCAACAGGCTTTTTCCTCTTCCTCTTGCTGCACCATCCTGCAGCCTGGGCAATGCTGGAGTTGGAGCACCTCCCTGCTCCCACCCATGGCTCCCACCAAGGCGGGAGGAGGAGGAGGAAGGGAGGGGAGCTCCAGCACAGCACTATGAAAGGAGAGCACTTGATGGGACACACAAGGCTGTGGGGACTGGTGACATCCAGCAGCCAAGAGCAAACATGGGAGATGGGGATGAGCCTGCAAGTACACGTGCTCCTTCTTCCCTTGCCACGGGTGCCACAAGAATCCATGGCTGGACCAGGGCAGAACCTCACAGTCATCTCTCTCCACATCCCCATTAAACCTCAGCTTCTGTGCCCTTGCTATTGGGTATAAGAAACCCAGACCTAAGCACTAGGGACTGCTGTGAATTCAGTCCTCTGCAGGCAAGCGGGATGATTACCTCTTTGTAACTCAGTGCTGCTGATGGTCTGAGTGGAGGAGCAGGACGGAGGCAGCTCAAGCTCCAGGGCTTGAGGATTTTCGGGGGTTCCAGGGGGCCACGGATCTGTCCGGCTGAGCCAAATGTCTGAGAAAACAGATGAGAAACAAACGAGGATTGTGAGCTACCAAACAATGCAGAGAAGCAGAGGGGGATGGACAAGGTTCACTGTTGACTCCTTTAAGATGTCTATATTGCAGCAAAAATAGGGCAGGATACATGTAAAATGGTACAAGCACGACACAGTTACAAGCAAAAATCATAGAATCATAGAATGGTCAGAGTTGGAAGGGACCTTAAAGATCATCAAGTTCCAACCCTCCTGCCATAAGCAGGGACACCTCTCCCTAGAGCAGGTTGCTCCAAGCCCCTTCCAGCCTGGCCTTAAACACTTCCAGGGATGGGGCATCAACAACTTCCCTGGGCAACCTGTTCCAGTGCCTCAGCACCCTCACAGCAAAGAACTTCTTCCTAATATCTAATCTAAATCTCCCCTCTTCCAATTTAAAACCATTGCCCCTCATCCTGTCACTACACTTCCTGACAAAGAGTTCCTCTCCAGCTCTCCTGGAGCTCCCTTCAGATCCTGGAAGGCTGCTATCAGGTCTCCCCGGAGCCTTTTCTTCTCCAGGCTGAACAGCCCCAGCTCTCTCAGCCTGTCCTCATAGGAGAGGAAAATGCAGGATATGCCTTGTACAGGTGTCCAGATTCCCTTGATAGCTAGGTGCATTGCCAAAAAAAGAGAGATGGGCCAGTGTGGAGGAACCCCAGGCTGGGGGAGGACAGAGATTTACCGAATGAGTGCTCCAGGACTGCGTTTTGGGTGTGGTGTTGCACGTCCCTTTGGTCAGCCTCTGCAAGTGCTCCAGCCATTCATGCAGGTCCTGGCTGGTGCTGCAGGACACGGTGATCCTCTCTGTCATGTTCCCTGTGGCAGAGGGGTAAATAACCACCATCAGCAAGCAGTAGAGAGCCCAAAGAAAACGCAGGGTGAGCTCAACTCAGCACAACAACAAGTGGCTCCTCGATCTAAAAAATCCAGTGGTTGCAAAATGGGCAGGGCAAAGACATGATTCTTTGCGACTGCCCATCCTGCTCCAGTGCCAGCCAGTGTGGGAGTAGCTCAGAAAAAGCCCAGGGAACTGGCAAGATGAATGTGTGAGGAATTATTTAATGTCAAAAAGAAGCAAATGCAACATTTCTGTGATTAACAGGACCCTGACACCAAATACCACCAGCGCAAATACCTGCAGTGCAGCCAAAGTCACTGAGCAGGACAACTGTGCATAGCTGCAAGTAACAAGATAAATCGAAGGGGAAAATTGGGAAAAACATTAGGAAAGTAACCTAATGACCAGAGCAACTGATCTGTCAATAAACAAGGCACGTAGCTCTGCAGAGTAGTGCTATTGGGGCCAAACCAGCCCCAACAGGAGATTTGTCCCTTGTCAAACACTATGGTCCCCAAAAGCAGCTCAGGGACAGAGCTCGAGGATACTTGAGGAGGTTGCCTCAACCCAGAGGGAGATGCTCAGCAACTCCAGCCACACATGGCAAAAGAGAAAAAAGAAGAGCGTGACACAGTGGGTGGAGGGAAGAGGAGGACCAGTACCTCCAGTGGCAGCTGTCGTTTGGACTGGGAGGATGTCCCCAGGCAGCAGCCACACTGACCTGTGATTTCAAACATGTGCTCATTCCCTTCGGCATCTTCTAGCTTTGTCAGCGTCATTCCCGTCAAAGGCAGCTTTCCCTGGGAAAATTGAGGAGAAGTCAGTGTCTGCATCTGCTTCCCAGCAGGCATCATTCTGCTTGTTTCTGTTGATTCCTTTCTCTTTGGAAATCGTCATTAAAAACTAATTTGTGAAGGCTTCAGACTGCAGGGAGAGTCTCCTTTAATGTATGGATCTAGATTTCCCTGCACAACTAGGTCAAACCCCCAAGAAGAAGTTCCCATGACAACTGAGTCATCCTGGGCTCATCTGCTTGCCCTTTCCCTTCACTAGGTGCAAACCCTTTTTACAGCCAAGTCGGGAAGACAAACTTCCCCTGGTTTTTCTGACAGCTTTCCCTGTCCCTCTGTTTTGCATGCTGAACTGCCTGCTCACCCTAAATCTAAAAAAAACAGTCAAATCTTTAAGGTTCCTCATCACCCTTGGTCCCTCATCACCTTTGCATAAGGCAAAGGACACATCAGCAGAGGCACATTCTTTTCCTGGAGGGTATAGATAGTTTCAGGCAACTGGAGAAAAGCCAAGCTCCCAACAGTCTGATCTCAGCCATTCTGATGGCAAATGACAAGAAATGCAGTGTTTTGGGGTGCCTCATGGAGCAGAAATTAGGGGCTCTTTACAGTAGGCTTTTTGTACTAGTGAAGTATTTTCCAGAGATGGCCCAACCCTGAGGGCCAGCTTGGTGGTTGTGTGGGACAAAACCCTACAGCTGGCTCAGGACACCTTACACTGTACAATGTTCTTAAGGACAACATGTAGGACAATGTGTTATGAGGGTTGGGTGGTTTTTTCGAATTTCACTGCATTCACACTTACAAAACACTATTTAACCAGTTGGCAGGACAAAGGCTCTAAGTGTCCTGGCACGCATGGGGAAACCA
The DNA here is from genome assembly GCA_013400375.1 of Thinocorus orbignyianus. NCBI lineage: Eukaryota > Metazoa > Chordata > Aves > Ciconiiformes > Thinocoridae > Thinocorus > Thinocorus orbignyianus. The sequence goes on along the minus strand of VXBW01000011.1, from coordinate 57,642 downwards.
AGCCCTGGTTCCCAGCCCGGGGCATTTGCAACACAACAGAGAGGTTTAAGGAAGAGGAGGCTCTGAATTCAGTAAGAGCTATCTGATTTCCTTTTTCACACCTAACGCCTCGCAACTTCAAATTAAGCATGCCTACCTGATAGATGAACCCACTCATCCGTGGGCTTGCAGACAGCATCAGCAAAAGGTTTGAAAACAACAAGAAATATCGCTCTTCTTTCTCCTGCAGGGGTGAAATTTTAGGTTAGCCCACTTTACGATGTTATCACAAGCACTCTCCTCCAGCAAACCAAACCTACTTCAGCTGGAGTTGTAGCCTCTGAGAGACCACCCACAAACCAATTATTCTGGCTTTTTTTTTTTTTTTTTTCTTTACAGCAGCTCATTTCCATACTAGCTTTTCCTGCGTTTATTTTTGTCTGCATCCTGGTAATCCTGACAACATTACTGACGTCCTCTTCCAAACATTTCAGTGCCTCAGAAGACTAAGACCTTGAGTTCCCCAGCAGTTCACATCCCAAACAAAACTTGGGGACAAGACCCTACAAGCCTGTTTTATGGTTCTTCCCTTCCCATGGAAAAGCTGCTACAGCAATTATCATAGAATCATAGAATGGTTGGGGTTGGAAGGGACCTTAAACATCAGCGAGTTCCAACCCCCCAGTTCAATGGTAACAGGCACTTTCCCACACAACAAACACCAAACATGGCTTTTACATCACTGGTGAAGGTCTGTGGCAAGCACTGGTGCAATGCTTCAGCACCAGAAGCACAGGAATCCATCCAGGTATTTCCAAAGCACAGTCAGCTCTGGAGTGGAACGTCACTGCAGCCACCGTGCCACGCACAGGACGTGGCAGAATGGTTACACTAACGCACACTTTCAAGTCACTCTCATTTCTCAGAGTAAGTCACAGGGGGAAAAGAGGGAAATTAATGTGCTTATGCAACACTGAGATGCTTCTTGAGCTTGAAAAGTGTGCCACCGAAGGCCTGAAGCTAAGCCCCAGGGGTGCTCAAGGTGCTTGACTCCAAGGATGTGCACAGTCCCACTGCACAGCTCTTCTCCAGGTAAAATTATTTATCAGCATTATTTCACAGAATCACAGTGTGGTTTGAGTCAGAAGGGACCTCAAAGGTCATCCAGTTCTAACACCCTGCTGTGGGCAGGGACACCTCCTACCAGACCAGGTCGCTCAAAGCCCCATCCAGCCTGGCTGTGGACACCTCCAGGGATGGGGCAGCCACAGTTTCTCTGGGCAACCTGGGCCAGGGTCTCACCACCCTCAGAGTGAAAAATTTCTTCCAGATATCTAATCTAGATCTCCCCTCTTTCAGGTTAAAACCATTACCCCTCATCCTACCACTACAAGCCCTTGTAAAAGGTCTTTCCAGTGGGCTGCCTTTGTCAGCACTTTGCTGGCCTGGAGCGAGAGTAGTTGCCACCTTCCATCACTGACTCTGTGAGCCAGGGAGTATTTGGACACAATGTCTTTAGCCAGGAGAAGGACCATTGCACTCACCTCACTTCCCCCACTCTGTACCATAACCTGGGACATGTAGATGATATTTCCCAGTGTTTTTATGTCCTCTCCTTCCCAGCGCTGGATGGATTCAGAAAGGATCTGCAGTTCAAGTTGCTTCCTCTTCCTCAGATCTTGGCATTGCGACTGGGAATCACAGCAGGGCATTCCATTAGCTGAAGGGCAGGCACAAACCCAAACCATCCCAATAAAAACAGTTTCACCAGCAATGCTCCTGCAGCCACACGGGCTCAGGGCTGGTAACGTCAAGGGATCAGGAAAGCCTGCTTTGGCTCTATTACACAAAGTTTGTTTAAAAAAAAAAAATCATACCCTAGCAATTTATGAAGTAATGAATACATTAAAATGTCAAAGAAATTGCGAACTGCACTGAGCAAGCTTTTCTTTCCAAACCAGTCTTACCTCTGAGAGTACAGGGTCACATTTTCCAAACTGAGACAGCCGCAGAGTTAAATGTCTCTAATTTTGCTGCTGCTCAGAAAGATTTTGCCCAGTTTTGGCAAAAAAGCAAAGGGAGTTATACTTGCAGCGACGCAAAACCCCCATGAATCCTATGGATGGATATTTTCTAAGCAAAATCTGCAAACCCAAAAGCAGGACGTGGTGCATATTTCAGGCATTTAGTGGAGCAGCACAAAAAGAAGCTTTTGAAGGTGCCATAACTGAAAAGTCTGCACCAAAGCCCAGCAGCTGGAGACTGGCAGAGCTCCACGGAGCGGCCAACCCCTCAGCAGCTTTCAGCAAGGGGAGGACAACACCAACTGCACAAAGGCAGCCCTGAAAATCCAAGAAAAACTTGCTTTAGTTGACCCCTCTGCCAACAGGGAAAACTGCTGCAAAGTCAAACTCAGGCTCAGTTTTCACCAGCTGCTTGGTTTTTTTCCAAATCTATGTTTCTGACAGAGATTTTCCTCCTTTCCAGCTAAAGTTTCATGCAAACTCTTTGATTATCCAGATCTTCAAAGGGAGAGGCTGCACTGGGCCTAGTCTGAAAACACACAAATTTGAGCCAAACTGCGGGGGCTTCCTGTGGTTTTGCAACTGCTGTGCACTTCGATGGTTCCCTGAGTATCTGAATCTAGTGTTCCCAGGATGCAAATCCATACAAAATCCACAGCAATCCACCCCAAGTCTATGCAGAGGCACCACAACAAATTGTAGCGACTCTGCAGTTGCCCCCTGGTCCTACCATGTGTCTGTTGCAAGGGGCATCTCTGCCCATCTAACCTCAAATCCACACTGAACCTCTCCAGTCATATCACAATTACATTAAATTACTCAGCAAACAAGTATACATTCCAAGTAAAAAACAACAACCGCTTACGAGCATTCCTAAAGATTAATGACAACAGGCAATTTAACCGAATTATCCCCCTATTATCTACTAGAAGAAATGGAAAGGAAGACGAGTTTCTAAGTAAATGTAACATTATCGCCCTTTCCTGTTTTCTATGAACTTTCTCCTCCCCATCTTTTATCTGCACTGCTAAGCACCAAAAACTCGCATCTGCCGTGCTAAGGAAGGAAGTTGGACCACATCTGGTTGTAGTGAAAGGTATTCAGTGGCTACAAAGCCAGAGAGACTAGAGCATTTTCAATCACTGAAAAAAAGCTTTGCCAGGTAAAACCTTTGTGCATATGGATGGCTTTCCCCCCTCTTTTTCATCTCAGTGCAGCAGGACTTTGAGGGGTAGAGGTAACACAGCTCACAGAAATAGCTTTGCTGTCTCTGATTCATCCCTTTGCTGCCACTTGCTCTGCTCCCTATTGATGGCCACGGCACCCAGAGCCACAAATTATCTGCCATACAGTCAAAGCCCCCCCGGTGCCTGTGGAGCAAACCTCGATCAAGCCAAGAGTCTCTTAGAGGGGACCTTCCCTCTAGCACCAGCAGCTGAGTCAGACATCCGTGTCAACCTTTCCCATATCCAGGTTCAGGTGACAGTGAGTGACAGTGAGGGTATGGAGATGAAAGGGACCCCACCAACAGCACTACCCACACGTGGCTTTCTGCAGCAGAGGAGGAAGTCAGAGATGCTCTGACGCTGCTGCTGGGACCACGGAGCCAGCAAGAATTGCTGAAACACGCAGCCAGAAGGGCAGCTCTATGTCTGAAACTTGAAATTAAGGTTCTTTATAACCCATCTTTTCCATTCCAAAAGACCTTTTTTTGTTGTTTTTTTGTTTGTTTTTTTTTTTTTTCTAATGAGGAGACAAATGTCAGGCTTGACTCACTCTTTGCAAAACGCAGCCCTGAAATGGAGCGCTCTATTTTAAGAATCACCACCTACCACAAGGGACTTGAAGGATGCGATGGCTTTCAAAACCTCTTCGTGATCCGCATGCGCCTCCTAGTGAAGGGAGACAAAAATCCCTCAGGGACCAGCAGCAGCATCCTCGGCACCCAGAGCTGCAGAGCTTGCCGGGGGGACGCAGGGCTCCGGACGGAGGGAGCATGAGGAAACCAAAACCTCTCAGGGACCTTCCCCAACACCCAAGGCAACCTGACATGGTTTAAAGCAGCTATGCCATCCCCTGATACAATATTAAACGGCCAGAGCAAGAGCAGATAGGATTTTACTTCCAATAAACTCAGCTTGCAAAGAAAATTGATCCAAATAGACTTCTGGTTTCACCTTCAGGAAGGAAACTTCCCTTGGTACACAAGGTATTCCAGCCATTGCCACGTGGAGTGTGCCAGTTCCACCAGTATCAATGGGAGCTTCACCTCTGGGTTTAAGGGAGAGCACATCAGAGCAGAGAGCTCTTAGGGCAGGGAGGGGGAGGAAGGATGCTGCCCCTTACCTCCAACTGCAGCTGCATGCTGGCACCCTCCCAGCACCTTCTCCTGGGCATCTGAGGCTCTGCATCATAACATCTTTACCGTTCAGAACTCAAGCCAAGTAAATCCTAAGGTGTCTTATGATGGAGCAGTCCCTGTGGCTGCCAGAGGCTGCCCGGGGTCGGTCACATCTGAATCTGGGACCAGGGCTGCCCTGGTCAGACCTGCCCCATCTCCAGCTCTGCAGCAGAGCAGGGAATGTGATGCTATACATGCGCACTGCAAACATCTATATTGCACACATCCATACTCTTCCCACAGCATCTCAGCTTCAACGATAGCCCTACTGATTCATGCAATACAGCCCCCACACACTTGACTCAGAGAAAGAGGTGCCATGTGTGTCCCCAAGCCCAGTGCTGACCCCCACATAGCGTCCTGCAGAGACCTACGCTGTCCCTGGACGGGCATGCCAGAGGTTTTAATCCTCTGCTGTGAGGTGGATTTGGATGATCGTGGCTAAGTGTGCTGGGTCATTAACTGGTAGTTAATACTGGAAGAGGGACAAAGCAAACCTGGTTAAAAATAGTGTTACTTTTGTTTTATTCACCTCCTTGTACCACCCCTGAGGTTCGCATCCCCACGGCTGGTGTACACCAGCAGGTGAGGAGCAGAGCTGCAGCAGCAGAGATCTTTAGAGTCCCTGGAGGGGAGAAATGTCCTAAAGCAGATGTGCTACCTGCCAAGGAAGCCTCCATCTCCCTTTGCTGCTCTCCCTGCTCCCAGGCACCAGCTCCTCTGCCCGTGTGTCTGCGCTGGCTGCCAGATCCATATCTGCCTGCGTGGCTCTGCCTCCACCTGGGAGCACCAGCTTCAGGTGGGGATGTGCCCATCAGTTGCCAGGGACAGGAATCTCATAAAATGATAATAAACCCACTGATTTATTACCTGCTGTGCAAATGAATACCAGCTGTAGCCTGACCCTCAAGTCTGCTTTAACTTGTGCTGGAAATGCCCCATCTTTGAGGAAGAGCTGGGGTGAAGAGTAGGTAATGCCTTCCCACAGCATCCCCCACGCCTCCGCTGCTTCCCCACTTTTAATCTTAAAAGTAGATAATGTCCCACGGAGGTGGGACACCTCCTTGGAGGGACAGTAAGTGCTCTTAGCAGCGTGGTGTGCTCAAATACCGAGGGGCAGAGGTTCCTCTTGCAGCTGTGGGGACATCTCAGCAGTCTGCCCAGCAGTCCCACCTCCCACCTACCTCCATGTGCCGCTCCAGCTCCTGCAGCAGTGTCACGTATTTGTCCAGCCTCAGGAAGGGTTTGCTGAGGCTGGTGGTCAAGATGAGAATGCCCGGGTTGGATGCACCCTGGCTCTCCATGAACTTCTCCAGCTCATCACTATAAATAGAGACAACAACAAGAAGAAGAAGGAGAAGGGCTCGCTGCTGCTGAGGGCTGTGTTTTACTGCCTCCCACACCCTGCTGCTGGCTGGGGCTCTGCTCCGAGCTGTGCCTTTCCAAAGGCAGCCCAGCCTCCCCCTGAACACCCTCCTCAACACAACCCAGGCATGGCAGCCAGGGAGCTACCAGCCTCCAGCCAAGCATAGACCTTGCTCCCCAGGGATGCAGGGGAGGATGCTGCAGGGCGGTGGGTGTTGGTGTGTGCAGTCCCTGGGGTATACTGGTTCCCCAGCACAGGCAGGTTGTCAGGTGTCTGGTGGACAACAGAAGCTGCAGAGGCTGGTGCTGGGCTGGAGGATGCCCTCAGGACCCTGTTGGGAGCCATGACACCATTGCGAGCGCCCACATGGCTCTGGAAAACATGGCTTGTGCCTGCCAGCACGTTTGCCAAAGCTGATTCTTTCACTGATTTAAAAAAAGGAGTCAGACTGAGGAACCGCCTGATCAAGTCCTTTGCAGGAGCCAGGCTTTTCCTCAGGCTGAATTAAAGCTGGCTTTCAGCAGGTAAGTGAATATATTGCAAGTTCCCATTACAGAACTGGGAAATGGAAACAGTACGGCCAGAATCCTGGCTCTTTAGCATGACATTATACAAATTCACGTGTCTACTCAAGTGGGACGTGTTGAAGGAAGATGTTATTTCTGCGATCTACCAAAGATCCTGCAAATCAACCACCTGGTTGAACAGCAGCTCAATTATTAAACTGGGTAATTCCGGGTGACCTTATGACCACCCTTCCTTTTTTAATGTTGCGCCCCACACCATGGTGCCACAGGGGATCCTTCTCCCACCTGCGAGCACTCCAGCAATGGGTCTGAAACAGCACCTGGGTCCTTTAGCAAGTTACAATCACAGCAGATGCTACTGCAAGGGCTGAAGTTGTGTGTTTTACCCAAAATAAGAGAGTCCTGTGAGAGAGGACCTGTGAGACCACTCTGAAGACAAGTAGCATGAGTTGTCTCCACGTTGGAGCTGAGGTTGTGTTGGTGAGCCCAAAGGCCCACCAGCTTTCCCCGCAGCAGGATCCTGTGTTATCTCCCTTGCCTTAGTGTCAAAACACATGGCAAAAGCTGTGCCAAGCCAAGTATTAATAATAATTAATACTAATAATTAATAGTAACTTTTTGAAGGAGGGATTTCAGCCTTGATCTCCTCCTCCATTGCTCACCTGTGTTGTGTGAGGACGTTGACTGCAGAGGGGTGGTTAGCACAGTAGGTCAGATACAGGGAGCGGAACTGGGGCATCAGGTTCATGAAACAGCCTCCCACGCGCTGCTGGTTCTCGGGTAGCCTACAGACACCAACACACCAAGCCACAACATTAAGTCTCCTGATCTGCACCCTGCAGCTATGGCACTCCCAAGTACCTGCCCAGGAGCCACCCGCTGCACAGGGACACTCCCAAGTCACTGTAGAACTGTGGCACCCAGCAAAATACCCACGCCTGCCACCTCGGGAGGAGGAGGAGGAAGGAGGTCCTCAGATGGGACTGGTGCAGACAGTGAGTATCACAACCTGTTATCAGCTTGGGACAAGGTGTGATGCAGCATGTCCTGTCCCACCAGAAGAGCTGCAGCATCCCAGTGATCACATCCTGGTGAGGATATGGGAAGCTCTGGGTGCAACAGAGGGGTGGTCCCACTGTCTGGGCTGCCCATGAATATGAGAGAGGAGATGGAGAAAGAAAAGGGAGGAATAACCTGAATGTATTTCCAATATTCAGTCTTTTCCCCATCTCTTTCCAGCCCTTCCAAAGGAGAGGCTGTGCTGAGGCTGAACACATCTGTCAGCCTCCCCCAGAGGAACTATCAACTCTAATAATTAGCTCTTTGCGTCCTGGCAATCCCCATCTTCCCACCTGCCAGATCTCACACCCCACAGGTATCTGCATCTTTGGTCTTGTGACACCTTCATGTCAGGTCTTGTGACACATTCATTCAGCAGAAGCCTTAACAGTAGAAATGTCAGAGTTTATTCCACCCTCCCTCCTGCCACAGCACTACCTGCTGCCTTTCTTCAATCCCTTCATTTCCTTCTATATTTAACAAGTCTAAGACGGCAGCCAGGGGGAACATTAATTAGTGGGTCTTTCTATTATTTTTAGCAGCAGTTTAACAGTTTAACACCTTCAGTGCCACAGCATGAGCTTACTTTGCAACTTCTTCCAAAGCTTGGTTCAGTGTTTGCTGAAATGTGGAGATTTCTTCCACATTTCCGAGCAACGACGCGATGTCCACAGCGCTGAGCCTAGGAGAGCCAAAGCACCAGTCATCATCAAAGAGATGTTGCTTTTAGGAGTACCCCCGTGGTACCTGTAAGCAACCCTTCCAAAAAGGCCCAACAATTTCTCTTCCCCTAGATACACCAGCAGACACAAGAAAACACAAAATTCATGATCTATGAGCTACAGACCACAGCTTTCCAGAGAAGATGTATGCTGTCAAGGATTATCTTAATCGGATTTTAATCACTTAATCACGCTAATCTTCTCAGATGTTTAGCTGTCTAATAGACACAGACAGATGGGATTTCAGCCAGGGGCGAGGAGGGAGGTGTGTGCACAGACACAGAGAGAGCTTTGTCTTCAGGGATTCATGCTGTGGGTTTCCCTACAGGAGGAGGGTCCTACAGAGCAGCACCTCGGGTAGAGGTTGCTTTGTTCCTTGAGCGAGGTTGGGTTTTTCCAAGCTAAAGCTAACGTGTCTGCTCCTGTCATCCTCAGAGTCACTTTCATACCACCCTCATCTAAGCCATTTGCCACCTACAAGGCTGAGAGCACAAGAAATTTTCACAGCTATATACATCCTATGTGAAGATTTGGGGGAGGAAGGAGAGATTTAAATACAAAGGCCTTAAGACACCACTCTCCCACATCTCTCTGGACAACGTCTAAACATCAAGGGTGTCTGGTCCTCCTGCAATGTGCTCAGTCAGAGGAACCCATGGCAGGGGGTTGGAACTAGATGACCTTTACTGTCCTTTCCAACCTAAGCCATTCTGATTCTATGATTCTATGACTCTGGCCCCAAATGCAGCTGCACAGTTGGGTGACTGAGCCAGCACCATTTGGAAGAGACAACTGTAAAGCTGAAGCAATAAGCAGGAGAGGAAGCTCATCGCACCGGGTGAAACCATCACTAGGAACCTGCTGAGGGGCACCAGGACACTGCCTGGATAAGGGCAGGATGGTGTGTGCTGCCTCTGCATCCCTTCCCAGCATGGATGGAAAACACATCAATTTATTTCCACAGATTAAGCCCTGACAAAGTCCCCTGATCGTCCCAGTGTTGCTCTTCCCAAGCACAGAGGAACTTGAACCTGGTGGCTGCGCAGACAGAGAGACAGGTGAGTCAGCTCTTAGCAGCAGTTTGGATTTAGCAAGAGACAGCCTGACCGCGGAGAATACGTGCTGCTGCGTATGAAATGAAGAGAGATGTGGAGACGAGGAAACACCACTTGGGGCTGAGGTGTCACAACAAGGCAAACAACAAGGGAAGAAGCCATGCAGGGCACATCGCTGGGAAACATGCATGCCAGGAGAGCCAGACACTAGCACACAGATGGGCTGGACCAGCCAGCACATGAAAATGCCCATCTCTAACACAGCTCAAGGCCTGCATGACCACTGAGGAAGAGGAAAGAGCAGAAACCTGTACAACATGGGGTGTTTTTCTGGTTCACAGAGAAGCTGAGGCTTTACAAGAGCAGCAACAGTCCCTAAACATTCAACAGCAGGAAAGTAATGAACCGTGGTTGATTTTACAGGGTTCTCTCCACCTCAGATGCCCTTATATCTTACTTATCATAAGACTGGAGGGGTCTTAAGTAAGTTCCCAGAAGTGACTGTAGTTCTTTCGCATAATCTCGTTCTGTTTCCAGAATATTTTGCAACACCTAGGGTGAGAGACAGAGCACTGAGTAGATCTTAGCACTAGTGACTAGTCAAAGGAACACGACATCAGCTTCCAAGTGTGGAAAAGCATGGAAGTGTATTTTAAGTCCAGAAATGACATTTTTTAATGCAGAACACAGAATGCTCATGAAAGCCCTGGGGGTCCAGTTTCAGAATTTCACTTTGCAGACTGGGGGAGGCCTGGACAGCAGGTGTTAAGGGCTGCTCCTTCTTCTCTGACAAAGCACGAAGACCATGTCAGTTCAGATCTGAGTTTAGTACCCGACCCCTGAAAGACTCATGCCTAACCCTGCATGCATCACTGGCTGCTGAGGGATGCAAACTAACGACCTGAGCATGCACCCTGGGAGCACCATTTGCACCAAGGCAGGCAACAATTTAAATGCAACAGTGGCCGGACCAAGAAGGGCTCCGGCAGCAGCTAAAGCCAGGGCACAGCTCACTTGCCACTTCCAGGATCTGCTGAGTTGGCTTTGGTCCTGGCTAAACCATCTTAGCAGCCAATTTGCCTCTGGTAGCTGGGTAGGCAAATCCATTGCTCAAGTTTCTCAATGTAGATGAGCTTTGGAGACAGGCAAGGTGGTTCCCAGCTCTCTGGACATAATGTTTCTGCTTTGCTTCGCTTGAAATATATTTAGACATGCTGATGTGCATGTTTCACCTCTGGCAATGAGAGCCAGGGACATTCACATGCAGGCGTTTCAGCTCTCCCACATAGCAGGGCTTGCTCTAGCCCAGACAGGACAGGAAGATGCCTGCCCTGCTTTGCCAGACATCACCTCTCCAGCAGCAAGACGGTAGAGGAGGTGATGTTTCTCCACCCGCAGGTCATAACCTGGCCAGCTGACCTGCCCCAAAGCCAAGCCAATGAGCCAGGCTGGAAGCTGCAGCCCCTGCCCCTTCTCCAAGGGCAGAAGGACATATCTCCAGCCACACTCAAGAAAAAGATCACAGATGAGAGCCCTAACTCGGCTTGCTTCATGCCGTAGCATTATTTCCCCATCCTTGTCAAGAGGAGACCCAGTCTGCAGTCAATAGCAAGGACCAGACCGGAGACATTGTGCCTTATTCCCCAATACTGATTCCAACGCTGCCACCTCTGCTATGTTATCTTGGTCGCCCACTTTGAGTCCCTCCTTTTGGCAACTTGCAGCAAGTTCCATTTGTGGTTTGCTGTCTCGACAGCCCTGAATCCAGGAAATGGCAACAGCTGCGTTTAAATACAGAGTCACATCCCTGATTGTTACAAATTGCTTCAATGATTTCTAAGTTCACAAGATTAATAATATGCTACTTATTAAAATGTATGATCAGCACTTTAAAACTTACCACAGGGTAATAATTCTTTGTCAGCTGAGTGCTTTCAAGTCCTTTTAATGCTTTGGGAGAGAGTGGTTTATCTGTACAAAAAAAAAAAAAAAAAAAAAAAAAAACCAAAAAAAAAAACCAAACAACACATCAATAAATTACAGTACACAGCTTTCATTATTCCAGCTGGAAAAGTCACTACTGCCTGCTGTGATAGGATGATGGGAAATGGATTTGAGTTGAAGAAGAGTAGATTTAGATTGGATATTAGGAAAAATTTCTTTCCTCTGAGGGTGGTGGAACACTGGAACAGGTTGCCCAGGGAGGTGGTTGAGGCCCCTTCCCTGGAGATGTTCAAGGTGATGCTGGATGAAGCCCTGGGCAACCTGGGCTGGTTGGGGGTGTCCCTGCGACTGCAGGAAGGTCGGACTAGGTGACCTTTGGAGGTCCCTTCCAGCCTGGATGATTCTATGATCACATCCAACAAAGGTAACTTCACCCCCATGAGCACAGAACTTGGATGGTGGGGTTTGTTTGTCAGCCTTGGAAGAACCAGGAGCAGAGGGAAGGCGGGCAGGGTGGGAAGGCAGCTGAGCCAGTCACACCAGCCACTCCACGCAGCCACTGCCAACCCACTTACTGGTTTGCTCTGAAATCCCTGGCAGCAGCCCAGTGTCTGGCAACTCTCTGGAGTTACAGCACAGCTTCACTCGGCCCACAAAATTTGGGTTTTAAAACTGGGTGTCTAACTGAAACGCTTGGATGCAGCGTTTGCTCCAGGTGATTCACAAGGTGCTTGAAGCCAAGGCTGAACCCCGATCCCCGCAGTCATTTGTGATGCAAAACCCTTCTCTGAAGGAAGGTAGGTTTGAATAAAAAGCTCACACGAATCTGGGAGTCAGTTCTCATCTCCTCCTGTGTTTGTTAAACCCCTGCAGATGCCTGCAGTATGGTTCCCACATGCACACACGAGGCCCTGCACTGTTTTTTCCTTCCCGAGAGAAGTCTTTTCCCCCTCTGCTCTGCGCTTGTGAGGCCCCACCTATAGTCCTGTGTCCAGCTCTGGAGTCCTCAACAGAGAAAGGACATGGAACTGTTGGAACAGGTCCAGGGCAGGGCCACCGAGATGATCAGAGGGATGGAGCACCTCTGCTGTGAGGACAGGCTGAGAGAGCTGGGGCTGTTCAGCCTGGAGAAGAGAAGGCTCCGGGGAGACCTGAGAGCAGCCTTCCAGGATCTGAAGGGAGCTCCAGGAGAGCTGGAGAGGGACTCTTGGTCAGGGGGTGTAGTGATAGGACAAGGGGTAATGGTTTTAAATTGGAAGAGGGGAGATTTAGATTGGATATTAGGAAGAAGTTCTTTGCTGTGAGGGTGGTGAGGCACCGGAACAGGTTGCCCAGAGAAGTTGTGGCTGCCCCATCCCTGGAAGTGTTCAAGGCCAGGCTGGATGGGGCTTGGAGCAACCTGCTCTAGGGAGAGGTGTCTCTGCCCAGGGTAAGGGGGTTGGAACTTGATGATCTTTAAGGTCCCTTCCAACTCTAACCATTCTATGATTCTAGGATTCTAAGTCCCTTCCCTCCCACAGGGCTTTGCCAGCTCTCCTGGCATGGCAGCACCACCACCACCTTCCAGGTCAGCAGCGTGGGACTCCACACCTCATACCCAAACACCTTTGCGCCCCGTGAGGCTCTGTCCTTCCTCCCTGCAGTCACCCACACAAGGCAATTGCTTTCACACCGACAGCAGGGGTGAAGCTTGAGATTGATAAATTTAGCCCCTGGAAACCACAGCTTGAGGTATTGTCTAATTATTGCCCTTGTAGAGTTTTCTGTCCCTTTCAGCTGGGAGCTCTGTGCCTCATTTAAAGCTTTGCTCCTCACAGCAAGTTATTTCCACCCAAAGGCCATGCTTAGGACACAGTGGAGGTACAGACACTGCTGAAAAACAAGTAACTCCATTTAGAGTGACAAATCTCACACTTTGGAGGTAAGGAAAGCAGATCCCACTAGCTTGGAGTGAGAGTTCTTCCCAGATCACAGCCCCCAGGCAGCGCATCCGGGGCAGGAAAGGGTTAGCTGATGGTTCCTGCATCCATCATTTGAAACACAACCAGCAAACCGAGACCAGGAGAATGAACCCTCCTCCCACATGAAATGGGTGCTGGAGGGAAAATCTCAGCAGGTAAAAAATATCTGATCGGCTCCAACATCGGGATCAGTGGGAGGCTTGTCCCTCTCTTCAATGAGGTGCTGTCATTCCGTGTGGCTCCCATCTGATTTTCCCTGTACGACTGAAGTCTGCTCTTCTTTTTTTAAACTATTTCTCTTCTCTGCTCACTGACTTAATTAGTGATTCATGGGTTGCACCAGACAAGCCTTCAATTTCTGCTCCAACGTCCTGCTTCAACTCAGACATCATGTTCCAGGGGGAAACAGTGGGAGATGAGATATCCTAACAATGATTTTTTCATTTAGAATTAAATAAGAACTGGCCTAATTCTAGGCACTCACTCATTAAATTTTATTCTTTGCTTCTTTTTGCTTGCAAGTGTGGGAGCAAGGATGTCTAACAGGGGTTGTGCATCTTGCAGCCAGTTTGCAGACCGGAGCTGATCCTGGGCCATAAAACCAGCAGCAAACACACAGCGGGTCTCCGTCTAGGGTAAGCCCTCAAGGCACATTAAGGAATTTGAGCTGGATTTTGTAAAAATAACACGTTTACTGTCACACAACAGCCTCGGAAGCACAACGGGGTGAACTGCTTGAATGGGTGTGTAACGCTGCGGGGCAGCTGGCCAGGGGCATGCTTCTGTCATCACCATCCCACATCTGGTTAAAATCACATTGCAGAAAACATTAAGGACACTCAAGACAAAGCTCAATAAAGGCAGATGTCATCAGATGGGTCGTCCCCTCCCTCCTCCTTCCTCAGTATCACAGCAGAAGATGCATCTGGGGGAAAATGTACTACATGAAATCAGCCTTCACTATGGACAGAACCAGGGGACTATCCCCTGTGGCCATATGGCTTTTGTCGGTTCCCTCACTGCGACTGTGAGCATCCATCCCACCCCTGCCAGAAACAGCAGGGCCTAAAGGAAATGCATTGCCTGGCCCAGGCCTCTAACAAAAAGCTAATTCTGTGCTCAGACACTGGAAGGACCTGGCAGCTCCCCAGGACAAAGGGACTTCGGGGAGCAATGGAAAGGCAGGGTGCGCTGGGGAGGAGGGTGAAGCAGCTCTCAAACAACTCATGCGGAAGACTAAGGCTTTACTCATCTGGCCTCGCTCCTCTTTCCATCAGCCCTGCTGCTTTAAGGACATGAGCAGTCCTTAATAAACAGCAGCAATTTCCCAAAGGCACAAGGATCTACGCTGCATTATACCACTGTCATTCAATCAGCCCTTGAAAGCAACGTGCTTACCGGTGGATTTGATTTCTCTGACATAGTTGCTTGGGAACCAGCCGGTTTTTCCATTCAAGGTCCCTTCCCACCAGCCTCCTTCTTCAACCCGGGTGACATAAATAATGTCTCCTTTGTTAACGGAGAGCTCATCCTCATTGGTCTGCTTAAAATTGAACCTGGCCTTTACCACCAGCTGATGACTGCCATTCTCGGTCATCTCCTAAGGAAAGAAACATGGAAAAACATCAGTAAATAGTCCAAAAATGCAGAAGCCACTGGGACAAGCTATTGTTCTTCTTTGTTGTGACAGCTGTATTTTCAATTTTGCTCTGTGTAACAGCAATGATGTCTTGCTTTTGTGTAAGTTCTTCTGCCAGAGGACCACAAGGTCCCTCCCAAGCATTAATTTAGTTTCACAATGCAATGGAGAACAGATCAGAATCACTGTTCTCATTTCACACAGGAGGTTTGGAGAAGCCATGAGACTCCCTCCAGCCAGGGCAGCTCCATGATGATGGAGATCAGGGCAGAACAAGCCCCTCCAACACGCTTAACCCAGAGGTACCACTCACACCGCTCTCCCCCCGCAGCCATCAAACCCTTGAGGAGATGTTAAATAAAGGATTTAAAGAAAGGATACCACAGGCTTGGACTGCCTCCTTAGCACCCTCGCTGACTGTGAAGCTGTGCCGTTGGAGTCGGTGTGGGGACCTCCAGCCGCAGAGCTAAGAGACGACTGATGCGAACATTGCCCCTTTGGTGGCTGATCTGGTGAAGCAAAAAACAACATCTGAGTTTTTCCCAACTCTCCATCCTCCCTCCACACCACAGCCAAGCAAAGAGTAAAGCCCATAAAGAAATCAAGAGCAGAGCACAACAGCTGAAGGAGCACCTAACAGAGCAAGACAGTGCGTGCACCGCATCTCCAGGGTGGGTACTCCTGGTCAATGCTGAGGATGGTTTTTCTGGGCTAGGTCAACCCTTCCATGGTGGAAGAAGCTCAACTACATGCCGAGGCACCCCTAGGTTATGCCAGCTCTGCAGCCACAGATCTGATTGTGGCATTTTATTTTAAAACCCCCTTAAAACTGTAGAAAAAAAAATAATAATACTCAGCCCAGTGCTGCTCAACTGGGAAGGTCTCTGGGATCTGAGTAAGAACTGCTGAAGGTGTTTCAAAGCTTAGCTCCCGAGTGAGTGCTCTGAGGTCACCTCCGCAGCTGCAGCGTGGGCTTCCCCACCGGGTGGGGAGCAAAGCTGAACATCTGGTCAACACAATTGCTTCTCTATCTAGAGAAGTCCTTCTGGGTTCATTATACAGCTGAAAGAGGCTGGGCACAACTTTGATCACTCTTCGTGGACAGCTGCCATCAGCCATGTGAGAGAGGGATTCAGAGGGCACTGAGGAAGGAGTATCATCCCCAGGAGAGGGATAGCCCACAGAAAGGCTCGGATCATCCCAGCAGTTCTTGGAGTTGCCTCCTTCAGACGCACAAAGCTCCTCGATTCGCAAACTGGTCTCTGGGCTTGTTCCTGCCACCACCTGCCTGATGCTGGAAATAACACTGACACCCTGACATACATCTATTTTTCACAATTAGTGATTTCTATCTATATTAAACATAGAAAAACCTGCCAGAGGGTTAAAAGTTTCCTGGTCACAACTGCCCTGTGTTGAGATTGAGTGAGTGACCTTATCACTAAGAGCAGACCCAGCTCCTGCAGGACCTGGTAGCACTCAGCCCCAGAATCCTGCTTGGATGCTCCAGAGGGGTTCAAGCCACCCAGAAACTCCCCGTACTTCTCTGCTACTGCACCTCATACCAGACTGTGGAACAACACTCAGATCACCTCCTTGCTATGTGCCATGGGGCTCAAATGGAACAACAGAAGATTTCAGTAAACTGTGAAGTACTTCTAACATTTGCCTTTGTATTTACTTCTTTTTAGTTTTAAGAACATTTCTGTATTCCAGAGCTGCTGTTTTCCACCCACTTGCACGCCCATGGACCTCAAGAGGAGGAGAGAGAAGAGCGGTCTGCAGGCATCACTGTGCTGGGTGTGCAAGTTAACATCTGTGTGCTGGGTAACATCTGGAGTTCTTCTTTGAAACTGCTGCGAGAAGAGAGGGTGGCCAAGCCACCACGTGTGCACAGGAATCGGAAACCACCACCTCTAAGGCTGCTGTTCCCCCACTCTCCTCCAGTCTGAATGTCAACATGGTAAAGTCATTCTGAAGGGGAAGTTTGGTGGGAGTTACAGGAACTCAGCTGGGCTTTCATTCTCCCGGGAGGATTTTTGTTTTCATAGGAAAACACCTCATCCTTAGACTGGACCTGGAGCAACACAGTCTGTGAGCTCTTAGAGAATAGACTTGCTCTGTCTGCCTCCAGTGCCTTGCACAATGGGGACCAGGTCCACGACCACGACTTCCAGGCGCCACTGCCCTACAAACCCCCAACCAAACCATGCCCACGTGCCAGTCCCTGCTTCAGCGATGGGCAGCATTCACATTAAACCTCATGTGCTGCCAGCGGGTCCGCTTCCTCTCTCTCCCCAGCTCGTTACACAACTGCTTAATGACTACACAGTGAATTCCCAGCTCCCGAGGCTGCAGCAGCAGCAGCAAAGCCCACTCCTCATGGAAAACCCACTTTGCAAACACAGAGCGGGGTGGGTTTGGTTTCTTCTTTCCCCTCTGAAGCATCCTGATATTTGAGCAGGAGCGGTTTCGGCTGCTCCCGGAGACTTGCGGGCCAGGAGGGGTGGCTGACTGCCAGCCCGAGATGTTCTTCCCCTGATTCCTTCTAAAAAAGGGAGGGCATAAACCACGAGCCCAGACTTCTCTGCTTATCCAAGCCATCAGCAACAGTCCCACGGAAATGACTCGGTTACTGTAGATTTCATGCTTCTCCCTGCCCCTCCCAATCTTCCAAAAGCTTTTATAAATATCTGCAGCAACCTAGAAACAAATGTAAAACTGACTTTGACAGTTTGGCAGGGAAGTGTATCATTTATATTGCATCATGACAGCATCCTATTTTATGCCTGGTCCAGCATGGAACACTGCTGCCATATGTTGCTTAAACTATGGTTAAAATAACTGTGTTTTCTGCTCACATTCCTACACTATTTTTGGCAGACAAGCCTTGTCTGATCCAGCACAGCTGGTTCTCCTCCACTGCCCTCTCTTCCAGATAAAAGCCTCAAGCTCTGTATTGCTGTTATTTGATGGGCAGCTGCTGAACTCCAAGTTTATCCGACACAAACAATGCCTCCAGTTATTTGCATTGCAAGATCCAGGAAAGACGCGAGAATCTGGGCTTCAAATGGATGCTGAGAAGCACATTCCCACGGCATTTCCTTAGCTGTCATCTACTTCCCACCAGCTCCAACACGGGTGTTGGGATGCAGCAGTGCTGTGGGGCTGTGCTGGCACACCACAGCAGGAACTGCAGTCCCAGCCTTGTCCTGGTGCTCCATCCAGCCCCTGGCCTCTGGCGAGACAGACAAACCGGACCATCTGCAGTGGTAGCTTGGAGGACACAGGCTCTTGCTTCTCAGGAACGTGGCCAAGCCACCGAAAAGCAAACATTTCAGACGTATTTATTTTACCCTGTGCTTTTCCCAAGGGCTCTCTCTGCCTGAGCAGCTAATTATATCGCAGGCATTGCGCTTTTTAACATTTAAACCAAGAAAGCATATGTTCAGACAGATGTTTGCCATGAAACCAAGAGAATCCCAGCTTCCCTACAGCCCCGTTGGTAATATGGGATAGAAACTATTCTCCAGCAAAGCCCTGTCCTGAGCCTCTGGATGTCCCAGGTGACTGGATGGATTCACCGGGGACACGGGCGGCTGCAAGAATAGAGCTGGGGCTGTAAATAAGGGGACTGCTGTGACCACGGCACTGTGATGACCATCAGCACACCCCATCACACCCCTCTGGTCCAGCAACAGCCAAGCCCAGGGGCAGAAAAGCTTCCTGCTCGTTTTGCTTTCAGAATAATGAAGCTGATGTCAATCATAATGACAGTGCTTGCAAAGGATGCTCCAGATAACCTGCATTTTACAACCTCCGTTGTACTAAACTGCAGCAGCTTCCAACACAGGGTCGCCGAGGGCTGTGACTTACTGGGGAGGTAAGAGGCTGTCAGGAGATGTGCTGAGCCTGCATCACCATCACTGGCTTCTAGGGAGAGAGCAGGTGGCAGAAAGACCACCTAAGAACCTGTATTTCTTCAGAGCAGCATTATACACACAGGTGTGTGTACATATATACACCGTTATTATTATAACACATTATATATATATATTACTACACATTATATATTATTATTATATATATATGCTGCTGCTTATATAATATATACACAATAATGTGTACAATAGTTAATAAAATGTGTAAATATAGTCTACAAATACATACATATGATTTTATAAAACCATGCAGCAGGACAGAGCCAGCAAGAGTGAAGAGGGAGGAGAGGGTCCAGCCCTGGCAATGAGGTTGTTTGGCTGAACACCTGGGCAGCTCCTGTGCTAGCAGAAGAGAGCCCAACAGCAAAAGTTCAGTTGAAAGAGAAGTGAAACAACTGAGAAAAACCACCATGAGCCAAATCTAGGCAAAACGCACTCAGTCAACAGAAAAACACCCCTGTGAAAGGAAAATTGTGTGCTGGGGGTTTGAATCTTTCTCCTTTTAACCACCTAAAATGTGACCTGCAACAGGGAAATCAAACTCTCCTCCTGGCGCTGGGCTCCGGTGGGTGTGCAGAGAGCCCTGTGCAAATCCACCTGTCTGACAGGGGGGCACCCTGCAAACCCCCTCCAGCTCCATGCAGACCTGCTCCTCAGCCCCTTGGAATGAGAACCTGGTCCTCTTTACCCCCTCCCACAGCAGCCTGCAGGGAGCAGCTACATATTTGGGATGGAAACAAGAGGAGCTAATTTGCTTTGCTTTGGCTCCCACGCCCAGGGAGGCAGGACAAGCCATCAGCCTGATTGCCAAAGCCAGGAGCATGTTCCACAGACCCGGGGAGAGGAGAAACACAAAATCATAGAATCATAGAATGGTCAGAGTTGGAAGGGACCTTAAAGAATCATCAAGTTCCAACCCCCCTGCCATGGGCAGGGACACCTCTCCCTAGAGCAGGTTGCTCAGAGCCCCATCCAGCCTGGCCTTAAACACTTCCAGGGATGGGGCATCAACAGCTTCCCTGGGCAACCTGTTCCAGTGCCTCACCACCCTCACAGGAAAGAACTTCTTCCTATCAGTACAATTTTCTGATTTTCCATCAGTACAACTGACCGAGCATCTGGGAGCGACGTTTGTTTTGACATTTAGCAAAGATAATACACAGACGGATCTGTTTTTCCTCTTTGTTTTTAAAATGCACTCCTTAAAAATCTGATATTTGCATTCTGGGAGGTGCAGGCTCATTTGCATGGAGGCTCCTTTACACTGACCTACTTCAAGGTCCCTTAATACTGTCAAAACTGAGCAGAGGGCCCTCGGTGTAAAAGCGACATCCGAGCTCTGCAAAGGGCACACGGCAACTCTGAAATGCTGTATCTACACCCAGAGCATGAAATGACCATTCCACCCACCAGCACCAGATGCTGCTGCCAGTAGCACAACTTGCCAAGCCTCCCGAAATCATCAGGAACTAGGAATTACAAAAAAAACCAACCCACCAACCCACCCCAGCAGACTTAGGAACAACCCCCTTTTTTCCTTACCTTCAGTAGCCTTATTTACAGCTGTTAATGTGCTCAGGACCTTGGAGAACTGTTCTCCGCTGTATAAATCCTGTGGATCAAACACCTGTCAAAGAAGAACTCGGTCAGCTGAGCCCAAAACATCTAGCTCCAGCCACTGAGTAGCCCATGGAGGCAATTAAGTAGCCAGCCTGTCTCCACAGGGAAAGGCTTTTTGTCCAGGGCTGGCAAATCCCACCTCCGTTATGGAGAGGGAATTCCTGGGGCACCAGGTGGGGTGGGAAGGATGGGGGGACCCGGCAGCATCTGGAGGGTAAGGAAGGAATCGGGGCTCTCAGCAGGGAAGGGACTCCTTTGCAAACCACGGAGAAGGTTATTGCTTGCCTTGAGGGAGGGAAAGGTTTTTGCTGCTATTTTTGTTATGGAAAGCTGAAGAGATTGAGGCTGTATATATATCCCTATGCACACACACGCATTTTCCACAGCAGAAGAAACAAACACACAGAATTCTCTGCTATTGCAATATGGCATTTACATTTTTTCACAGGAAGCCAAAGCCGGTTATTTTACGTGCAAAAATTCCACAGATTTTTCCTGCTCCTAAACCTCAGCAGCAAAACAGATACACACCATGAGCAAGGGCTTATTTTCTACCACTGGTAGCCTGGACTTGGCACAGCCAGCCCTTCAGAAATCACCCCCAACACAACGAGGGGCAGCTTGAGTCCCCAAAACACCGCGATCCCCTCTAACGAGTCAGAAATGCCCCCGACTTCATCCAGACTGTACAAATCCTACCACTAATGAAGCAAAGACAAGTGATACAACAAGCCTCCGTTACTGGTACCACCGAGGCACCATCTGCCAGTCCTCGAACACATGTTGTCTTGCAGATGGAGACCCCGGATCCACAAACCCAACCAACAGGAAAGATGATTTTAAAGGTCTCCTGGCAGACACCATTTACTTCAACACTTCCAGTGGCCTGGAACACATCATGCTAATTAAGTACGCGAGCATTAATGACCTTTAGGGTAGCACTGTCCTGTAAAATGGCCCTTTCTTGCTTTCTTCACATATGCCAAGCTCCTTGAGTGCATATTGGAAATCGGAAAGGGTGGGGGTGGCCTCTTCCGCAGCCCTGGATGCTCGGGGCATCTCTCCCTCCCTCTCAACACACCAGTGCAGCAACAAAGTCCAGCACGGTCAGCACAAAGGCTCCTCTTTGTTGAGAATATATTTAAAAATTGGCTCAGCCACTCAAGGCTGGGAGAAAGGCTTTGCCCTAAAGAAATTTAATGCAGGCTGAGAGGGGGGAACAGCCTGCCAGCGTCACAAGTATTAACATCAGCAGCTCCACAGCTCTGACGGCATCTACGTGTTTTGGGGACACCCCCACCCACCTACCTGGGGCTGTTTCTTAGGGGATCCACCACCTGCGCTTGCTTGGGGCTGCTCCTTGGGACCACACGGCCCCCAGCCCCAGAGGAAAGTCACCAGCAAGGCTGGGGTGTCTGTGTGCATCTCTCTGGTGTGTCATTTTCTCAGTCATACCCTTTTTCTTCCACCTCAGCAAGTCCAGAAAAACAAGTCCTGCCTCAAATGAATGGCATCTTTTTTTCTTTTCTTTTCTTTNTCCCCTTTTTTTTTTTTTTTTTTTTTTTTTTTTTTTTTTTTTTTTAAAGGACCAAAGCAGCAAAATACATCCCTGAGCCTTCCAGGCACGGAAGCCTCAGAGTCATCAGACTGACAAAGTCCAGAGGAACTGGTGGCCGAAGGAAGGAAGATGCAAAACAAAAATCTAGCACAAAATACCTTTACCTTTTAGGACTTTTCTTCATGGAGAAACTGACTGGAACTGCTACTGTGTAGCACCGGCTACGTGGAAAACTCTCCTGGATCAGCTACTGTAATGTAAATAGACTCCACAGCTTGTTCCAGAATAAATTCACCATACAGCAAAGTCCTCATTTAAGAGCTGAAAATTACTTTCACCAGTGCGATCCACCCATAATTCCATCCCTAACTAAAAGATGAGCTGCAAGACTAGAAGAAAAATGAAGAGGGGAAAGGCTTCATCACCCTCAGCTCACGGAAGAGGCGAGTGAAACCCTGCTTGAATCTATGGCTGTCATCCGAGGCTCTCCATTAATTTCCTACCCACTTTCCGAATCGGAGACTGCGGCTCCTCTCAGGGAAGCTCTCCAGCAAGACACGGCAGCAGGAGAAAGCAAACCTGCCCTGCTGCACCCAGAGTCCTCCTCCAAAGACAACCAAGAGGCGAGGACAGGGGGGTGCCGGCAGGGCAGGGACCAGAGGAGCCCCCCAGTTTTGCGGGAAGGACCAAGAACCAAACGCAGCCGCATCCAGCCCCTCACCGGCACCCAGATTCCCAGCGTGGGGATGGGCAGAGAGAGGGCAAAGTTAGGGGAGAGCCGGGCTGTGCTTGGAGCCCGAGATGTTCTATCACGCATAGATTAAAAAATTCCCGGCCAACCTCCCTCTAGCTGGATGCGACTCCCAGAAAATCGTGGCTACAGCAGCTCTTGGACCCAAACCCGAGGGTGAAAGCCGGGGCTGGAGCCGGCGTTTCGGGACATTCCCCACCGTCCCGGTACCGGGGGGCTTCCACCACCTCCCACCCCCCTCCTCGCCCCATCCCATCCCTAAATTAGGTTGGCTTTTGGGGGGATACCCGTGTGTCGGCAGGCGCCGGGGGACAGCGGTGGGGACCAGAGGTGACAGCCGCGGAGGATGCGCGGTACCCGGTGCCGGGGGGTACTCACGGCGTGGGGCGGGGGGGAGCGCAGCCCCGGGGCATGGCGGCGGCGGCGGGCGGTCGCTGCGGCTCTGACCCGGAGCCGGAT
>VXBW01000011.1:9427-34435 GCA_013400375.1 Thinocorus orbignyianus | reverse complement strand
GGGGAAAGGGAGAAAGGAAGGGGGAGGGGAAGGGGGGAAATGAATCAGAAAGGACGGCTAGGGCAAAAACAATGGGGGAAGGAAANGGGGAAGGGAGGAAGGAAGGTGGAAAGGGAGAAAGGAAGGGAGAAGGTGAATCAGGAAGGACGAGTAGGGCGAAAACAACAGGGGAAGGAAANAGGGAAAAATGGAGGGGAAAGGGAAAAAGGAAGGAGGAAAAGGAGAAAGGAAGGGGGAGAAGAGAAAGGAAGGGGAAGATGAATCAGGAAGGATGGGTAGGACGAAAACAACGGGGGAAGAAAATAAGGGGAAAAGAAAGGGGAAATGAAAAAAATGAAGGGGGAAAGGGAGAAAGGAAGGGGAAAGGGAGAAAGGAAGGGGAAAGGGAGAAAGGAAGGGGAAAGGGAGAAAGGAAGGGGGAGGGGAAGGGGGGAAATGAATCAGAAAGGACGGCTAGGGCAAAAACAATGGGGGAAGGAAAAAAGGGGAAAGGAAAAAAGGAAAGGGGAAAAGAGGGGAAAAGAAAAAATAACAGGGAAAATGGAAAAATGGAGGGGGAAAAGGAAAGGGCAGAAGAGAAAGGAAAGGGGAAACGAGAAAGGACTGAGCAAGGGAAAGGAGAAAAAGTGAATCAGGAAAAAGAGGGGTAAGAAGAAAGGAAAGGGAGAGGGTAAAGTGAAAAAAAAAAAGGAGTGGGGAAAGGAAAACAGAAAGGGAAAGCAAAAGAAGGAAAGGAAAAAGAACAGGAAGAATATAGGACAAGTGAGGGGGAAAGAGTGGGAATGCTGAAATGGTAATTGCAGCGTCTCTGCCCCACTGAAGGTAAATGCCACAGAAGGGCCTGCAGAGGAGGCACAGCTGAGCTGAGGTGGTGAGTTCTTGTAGCCAGTGTGTCCTCAGCACAGCCAGCATGGTGCTTCTGCTGCCTCTGCCCATCTGCTGGGGGGACACTGCTGGGGGGAGCCTGGACATCCCTGGCCACGCCAGGGAAGTGGGAAGAGAACGAAGAGTGGCACTGACACCCCGGGGACACCCAGCTGTGGGTCCCAGCCCCAAGCAGGGACACAGGGGTGTCAGACACCCCCACACCCATGAGCCGGAGGTCTCTGGGACACCAGGTCATCCTGAATTCAGACCTGCCCTTTCCTTCGTGGTGGGCTGGGGCTTTCACTTCTGACATGACCCAGTGAGGGAGCCAGGAGGGGAGCGAAAGCAGAGCAGGCTTTGGGAGCACATGGATTGAGAGCCAAAGGGGGTGATGGTTTTTAACCTGCTTTCTCAAGACCTCGGTCCAAGTACAAAGCAGATCAGTGAAGATCACAAGCACCTCCAGCTGCAGAAATGGCTTTGGTTCTGCCCACAACGGCAACCACCCTCTGCATGCCCTATGATCTTTCTGAACAGCCAGGTTTAATCCAGCCGTTGATTTATCTCGCAGATATCATTCTTAGTTCATAAAATTCAGCCCCTTTGCCAGAATGTGGTCACATTAGTAATAAAATGCTGTTGCTGAATGGAAGTCTTGTGCTCCTTCAGCAATAAATGATGCTCAGCTATTCAGCTGCTGTTACTGTATGCACAGTGGTGTCAACAGCAAAAGCAAAGCCTAACAAGCTTGGCCAGGAGCATTCTACCTGATTTTTCTCTTTCCTCATGATCTTTTCCCTGTGTCTTCTAAACTAGACTCCACCTGACCACCAGCCCCGAGCTTCTTTGCCTTCCACTTTCCACCTTGATGCTCACATCCAGTCATCTCTGCCTCACCGGGCTGCATCTGGGGTCACACACAACTTGAAGCTGGAAGCCACAGCACAAATGAAGCACAGTCAGGTTATCTGCACTGAGCCCCAGTCCAAAACCACCAAAGAATCCCCCAAGGAAGGTTAAGCTCCAAAGAGGTGCCCACATCCTCTGCCCAGTCCTCTGTCTCACCAGAGCTGGGCTGACAGGCGTTTTTATGACTTGGATCAAATTCTCTCACCGGGAAGTAGTCAGAAAATTTTAGATACAGTCTCATTGTTTCACCAAATTATGTATGGTTATGTATGGTTAGAAGAAGCTGTTGGTTCCCCTGCTTGCCTTCTTGTTTGTTTTTTTTTTAGGACTAACACGTTTGAAGCAGCACAACTTCATAGGCTTCAGCCCAGGGCTGAAACTAAGGAAGAGTTTGGTTATTTATGCCCTGCAATGGGATGGACTCTTCCAGCTCAACTTAGCCTGTAGAGCTGCTGCAATTAACGGAGGAAGCAGGAAGGTCATGGATTATCCTTCTCCTTCCGTTCCACTACGTCCAGATCTTTCACTGCTCCTGCAGAACAGGAGAAGGCACCATTTGCCTTGCTGTGTCTTTCTTCCACTTCCTAAGGCTGAGTTGCCAGGACAACAAAGAAGGAGGGTAGGAGGGAAGTGTGTATGTGCAGCTCTGCAGGAGTAACCTCTCTTGTGTGCTCTTCCCACTGGAAAAGACTGGCAAGCAGTACCCATCCGGTAAAAGGTGGGACCCAGGAACAGAAAACCAAAGTTAAAGCAAAGTCTGAGGGAAGCCACTGCTTTGGCAAAGCACGAGGAAGCCATGGGATGCTGGGCTGGGATGCTAAGGTCAGGTATGAAGTTTGCCACATGTGAGATTTCCCAGGAAGAGGCCTTTCATGGGAGTCAGTACGTGGAGTAGAAGTCATGATGCTCCTCAGA
Organism: Thinocorus orbignyianus; assembly: GCA_013400375.1. NCBI lineage: Eukaryota > Metazoa > Chordata > Aves > Ciconiiformes > Thinocoridae > Thinocorus > Thinocorus orbignyianus. The sequence continues at coordinate 31,744 of VXBW01000011.1, read as the reverse complement.
ACACCCTCTTTTGCTCATATCTGCAGCGGGAACAGAATCTCTGACCTTAACACTTGCTGGTGTGTCTCAAGACAGAAGTGGCTCAGATTCAGTCCCAGGCTACTCCTTCATGTTATGGAGCACAAATTCTCTGTGGCACTTGGAGAAGGGCAGAATTTGACAGAACCAGTAGGATTTTATTGTCTAATCCAAAGTATGGGAGCAGCAGGATGGCATCAGAGAATTTAAACCGATTAAGCCAAGAGCTTTCCTCACATTACTCCTTTCTCAAGCTTGGTTGCTGGAGGAAAAGAGATTCTGTACCTTATGGTCACCTTTCTTAGACTAAGCCCAGATCACTGCAACTTCAGTGCCAACTGATCTTGGAACCAGCAGGTTCCTGTGTGTTCTGATGCTCCAAACATGCTTTTGGAGTAAAGATACTGCAGAGAAAACCTCTCCGAAAAGCACTGAACATTTGCAAGGCACTCTAAGCATCAGACATGAGGGAGGACCACCTCTAGATGTGCTTCTTCAAGTCTCATTGCCAAGAGGGTCCAAACAGGGGAGCATTGAGAAGGAACAGTTGGCAGAAGGTTTTCATGTCTCCTCTGGCTTTGCCTTTTCAGAGGAAAACCTGGCAGTTGGGGAGGAGAAGAGCCAGAGGGAAGCATGACCCCTCTGACTTGAGCCATGTCTTGCCTGCCACCTCAGCTCTCCTACCCTGAGTGTTCTTCTGCCTGAGCCTACAAAGAGGGGCCAGGAAGAAGTAAAACTCCTGTCTTCATTTGGTGGTCTAATATGACAGTCGTTTGGGGGGGGAAATAAGAAGAAATAATTTTCATTTTGTTGCAAAATTTAAACTCAAGCTCGAGAGATTTCAGTTTTTATTCAGCATTTGAGATCTCTTTTCACAGCAACTAAGATGGGGGCAACCACAAGAGCACTAGGGAAGTTACTGCAGGATATTTCAATGATTAAAGGGGTTATAAATCAGAAGAAAAAAGAAGTCAGAAACCTTTTCTTAAATTAAGACCAAAGAAGAAGAGGCCCAGGGAGGATCGGAGCAACACCCAGCGCTGGGCACACAAGGTTGCTGGTTCCTGGCACCTGAGAACTGTGGAGTCTGACTGCAGTATTGCAGAACCAGCTTCCAAAACGACGAGATGTCAAAGCACAACAGTTGAGGACTGTTGCCTTTGTCCTAACTTTTAGCTGTTTGAGACTCCTAGTATTTTCCATCACAACCATTAAGATTAGTTTTCAAACAGAAAAATAAACTTTCTGAGAAAAGGAGGGGATGACATAGTCAGAACAACTGATTTCTGATCCGATAGTGAGTCTGTATCTATCTGCTCTTAAAGCTGGGCTGCTGCAGCAGGCTCTGAGAAGAGCCTTCCAAGGGAAAAAATCGGCCAGTGAAACAGCTCTGGAGTGAGCAGATTGTCATGCTGGGTAGCAAAAGGGCTCTGAAGAGAAGAAGGGCTCTTTGCTTGCTTAGCCCTTCAAAGGAAAAGCACAGGCACAGAGCTACCGTGGGCTGGACTGTTCTCACTGCGGTACACGAGTGTTCTGTGCACTGCCCAAGGCTGCCGTCCTTGCTTCTGGCAGAATTTGTCTTCAGAATGTTGTGGGTGGTTTGCTTTTTCTTTTTTTTTTTTTTTTAACAATGTTGATCATATTTCAAACGAGACAGTGACAGCTCTTAGTTACAGGTTTCTTTTTCCCTGTGATACCAAAGTCTTTACGTTTAAAATCCATATGCACTTAGTAAGAAAAGGTGATGGCAAAATTAGCTCAACTCTTCAGTGACCCTTGCAAACGCAAGCTATGCTTAAGCAGAAGAACCAGCATAGAGAGAGAATCAGGAATAGCCACTGAAAAGGTGCCTTTTGTCTTCATTAGGATTATTTTTGTGTGCAAGGATCAATTTACCGTTTGGCAGAATCTCGTGCAACAGTTGCAAGGGGATGAAAAAATACTGCAGTATTAAGAATATTTCACCTTCATAGTAAAGCAAGGCTCAAACCTGCAATCCTTTATCTCTAATAATGAAAAAAAACCCCCAAAACCGTGACCAGTTCCACACAGGGTGACTCAGTTCAGACAGACCCCCTGTTACTGCTACACAGATTTTTAGGTTTCTCTCAGAAGAGGAGAAGGAATCTGCTAAGCTCACAGTCAACACACTCCATGCACAAATTCTCCTGAGAGAATACTGAATTACCCGTCTTCTCATTTACGTTATTAATACAAAATATGAGGAAAGACTACTGATTTGGTCCCTCTGGTACCTGGCTTCCCTTTGGAAGGCTGATTTAAAAGCACGTCACGACAATAAAAGGAAGGATCCACGTTGCCTTACCTCCACTTGAAGGAGCGCGCAGCCTTTCAGGAACTCCTGGATATTCCTGATGCAGTCAGCTTCATTTTTAGGCTCCGGGCAATACTAAAGAGAGCAAACCCACTGAGATCACGGCTCTCCCTCCCTCCTGCATAGCCTCTCTCCAGCAGGCCTGCAGGAATATTGACATGTGTGCTTTATACTGAATTAGGGAAGCTGGTGAAGGGGGTGGTGGGGGCGGGAGGCAAGCTGTCGAGGCAGGAAGAGCCCGTGGGGGAAGTGATGCACACGCCGCGATGCTGGGCAGCTTCTTGCGGGTGTCAACGTGTGGCAGTGCCTTCAGGCACAGCCAGAGACACCGGTGGCCTTCAGGGACACCACGTCCCCAACCACCACACGTAAGGAAAAGCCAGCAAAAGTGATTTCTGCGTAACAACAGCTCCTGTTCTAAACCTGTTGGTTTATTTTCTGATTGAACAGTTTCTCTTCTGCATTGCCATTTCCTATCTCCGATGGGGCTCCTTCCCTCTTTCACATTTTTGGGGTGTCTGAGGATCTGCCTCACAAAACTCTTAACGGGAGGCACTCGTTTGGCTTGAACACCTGCAGTGCCAAGGGGTTTGTGGCCGTGGGACAGATACAAGGTTTATAATTTATCCCTAACCTCTGCTGCTTCTCTGCCGGATTTCCCGACTAACGACGTATTTTGCAACAAGAGTTCCAAAAGAGTGAATATATTTACAGTCGTAACTAATAGTATTTACATAAATCCATCAAGCAAACTGCATATCCTTCTACACAAAACCAAGATATTTTCACATCTCTGGTAGGCCTGGTATTTCCTGCCACTGCACAAACAGGGGCAGCTCGACCAACTGCAACCTTTCAGGGGTTCTTCTGGATGTAGAAAAATCGAAGAATTAAAGCTACCATCACACTTTGCCCTCAGTGAGATACAACCCCCAAGTGAAATGTAAAACCTACCTCTCCCATGCTCCTTGCTCATCCCACCGATCCAAGAACCGTCCCCAGGGCAGTGTTTTAGCGAGGAGCCCCTTGCCCCAGGCCAGCCAAACCCATCTGCCAGAGCTAGGAGTTACCTTCTCTGCAGATCCCGGAAGCAGTCGGTTCATGAGCTTGCACAGCACCGTCCCGTCCCTCAGAGAAGTTTTCAGGAACTCCTCCGGATCGTCTACGATTTTCTTAGGGGAATTCAAAACTCCTAAGGAGATCAGCCAGGTCACAGCTTGCTCCTGGGGGTTCATGGCGGGGAGCTCTGCCGCTGGCGCAGTTCCCTCTGCGGGGGCAGCTCGCTGGAACCCACATCCGCGATTGCATCTTCCTGCCTGTGCGGCCCAACTCTCAAACTGCCTTTTCTTTTTTATATCTTTTTTTTGCTCAACACACAAACTCACCAAATCTAAAGAACCAGAAGTTCTGGTATGCTAAGGGAAGAAGTTTTATTTTTTAAACTAAAGAGATAGTGAAAATAGAGCTTTAACTACATGTGTTCAATGTTACTGGGAAGAGAAATGTTTTATTTGGAGACTTATTCCACCAAAAAGATCTTGCCTTCCTTTCTCAACTATTTTATAGAAGAAGTACACACGTAATCCAAAATGCATTTTTGGAAGACGATTCTCTCAGAAAACAAACATCCAGGATAACTTTAAAAAGTTTGTAAATTTTAAGTTGTCAAATGCTGAGAATGAAACTGTCCAACTACTTCCCTTTTCCTATCAAAATGTCCCTTTCCCACAGCTCTTCAGGATCCATTGTATGAAGAAGAAGAGGCACCAGTTTTTCACCTTGCTCTGGGACAGTGTTATCCATTGGAATTAGTCATGTTCAGAATTTTTTTATCATAGAATCATAGAATGGTCAGAGTTGGAAGGGACCTTAAAGATCATCAAGTTCCAACCCCCCTGCCATAAGCAGGGACACCTCTCCCTAGAGCAGGTTGCTCCAAACCCCATCCAGCCTGGCCTTAAACACTTCCAGGGATGGGGCATCAACAACTTCCCTGGGCAACCTGTTCCAGTGCCTCACCACCCTCACAGGAAAGAACTTCTTCCTAATATCCAATCTAAATCTCCCCCTTCCAATTTAAAACCATTACCCCTCGTCCTGTCACTACACTTCCTGACAAAGAGTCCCTCTCCAGCTCTCCTGGAACTCCCTTCAGATCCTGGAAGGCTGCTCTCAGGTCTCCCCGGAGCCTTCTCTTCTCCAGGCTGAACAGCCCCAGCTCCCTCAGCCTGTCCTCACAGCAGAGGTGCTCCAGCCCTCTGATCATCTTGGTGCCCCTGCGCTGGACCTGTTCCAACAGTTTGATGTCCTTTTTATGTTGAGGACTAAATTTTCGCAAATTTTCTCGTACTTTATAATCGTCCTCTGACCAGAGCAGATGGAAAACAAAGTCATTTTCTCAGTTCACTATCCCAAAGTTAACAAAGAGCAGCACGGATTGAAGCAGTGAAACAGGAACAAAATTACCCTGGAGACCAGGGCTTCACAAGAGACAATATTCCAAGCCATTCCTAACCCCGGGACTTGAAGCTACTGCTTCCAAGACATGAGTGCTGTCAAGCTGCTTCAGCTCCTCATTGAAAGGGTAGGGAGAAAGAGAACAGCCAGAGGGTAAGCTACACACAATAAATATGCATCGTTTTGTGTCTGCACTTTCCACCTCTTGTAGTTGCTACTACACAAGGAATATTTCCCGCAGCCAGCAGTGAGAAATCCCAATTGCCCTCGGAGGGTCACACAGACTTTTGACCTTTTTAAGCTCCACGTCCCCGCTGTGGAAACACCCTCCCCGAGCGTTTGCTTGTTTTGAGCCCAGCCTCAGGGAAAATCAATAAAGGTTTTGAGGATGAAGTGGGGTCAGGCAGGCGCCAGGCCCCAAGGTTTTGGAGGGCGATGAAAGCAATTCCCAAAGAGTGAGAACAAGCAACAGTTTCCCCTGGAGGTGCCTTGGGTGTGGGAGCAATCTCTGGACATTTGGAATTAGTGAGCAGACCCACAGGCCCATGAGTCTCACCCCTGTGCCTTTGCTCTCGAGCAAAGCTTTTTTTTTTGGTGTAGATAAGCAGGTTTAGTTCCACTATTTCCCTTGCAGATGTTGCACCCAAGCTAATATTAAGTTACAACTACAATGAAATAAAAATACTTCCCACAACAAGAACAGCTCCCAACTGCTTGAAATGCTGACCTGGAATCAGGAAGTCCCTAAATTTAAGGTATTTCTGATCAGCCACACCAGTGGCATCTTTCAGGAGAACATCAGGACCTATCTTAAAAACGTTGCAGCGTGTTCACCCATCCCCACAGTAACATGAGGGCCCGAAGGTACAGCCACCAAGAAAGGAAACCTTTCTAGTCTGGTTTTTGGAAAAACTTGGTTATTTGCCAACAGGGACAAACCAAATGAATTCTCCATCATCTCTTGCAGAGTCAATCTCCACCCCCAAGTTACAAATACGCTTTTATTTACACTTTGATTTACATCAGCTGATGACTTCAGTATTTTAAAAAAGGGGCTGGCAGTGGTCTATACCAAATTAACTAAGGACTCTCACACATATGAACAGGTAACATCTGAGAGTGACTGTCCTCAAAGTCACTGACTTCTGTGCAAATTGCTCTTTTTTTCAGCATTTTCAGGGAAAACACCCAATACAGAGAGGAACCCTGGAGTATTTTTCTGCTGCAGAACCTACTGATGCCTTACATTTAATCCAGTGACTTTCAATGCTGAAGTTTGAGTCCACACACGAGCTGACAGAAACGTACTACCCTTGTGATTTAGCACTTTATCCAGGTACCAATCTTTCTCCATATAACAGCCCACATTGGCATTAGATTTTAGTTGGGATGGTCAGGTTTAGCCTGAAAAGCTGTATCCAGTATAAAATACTGCTTAAAACCCAGACTCTTAGATCTCACAGCGTATTGTTCTTTCTTGCACAATACAGAGGCTGCTTTGCAACCCTAAATCTCCATCAATATTGAACACTAGTCATCTTTTCTACCACAAAGGTGTTGCTGATTAACAGGTCTGGTTTTTAATTTAAGAAAATCCCCAAACCATAATGCTTTTAACAGTAAATTTATTTGCCCTGGGAAATACCACAATTCCACCCATCTGCTATACAGAGGCAGCCTCACTCCTACAATCTGCAGTCCACACCTGTACTTTAAAGTGATATTCTAATCCCAAAACCAAAGGTAGTTTTAAATTCCTAAACAAGGTGTACCAAGTAGCTAAAGAAGAAACAGCATGGATAAATGGTTCGTTATTTAAATGACACCAGTCTACATCAACCACAGAAGCAGCCAGTATCAACTTTATTAGCCACGACCATCAATTGGAATTTAAGTTTTCCACATGAAATACTGGTGCCTGAGGACCCCTCTCTCACACACCGATTCATCAACGTATACGTCTGCTAAAAATGCATCAAAACCAAGGCAAAGTTTTAGAGAAAGCACCTTGCTGCAAGAGACGTGGTGCTGTCTGGGGGTTTGCAAGAAGTCAATACATACAGGAACACCAATTATCCTGGAGATTTATCACTAATATTGTCTCAGTGCATCAAAACTCCTTCCTCTCTTCCGGAAGGCATCAACAGTTATAAAAGTGTTGATGTAAGAATACAGTGAAACTTCTCGTGGTTTCTCGGTGAAGAATTTGTGACAATTTTCTCCTCTGTATTTTAGAGGACTAAAACTCACCATTTTTTTTTTCTTCAGCATAAACAGAAAGCACACTCTGTAAAGGGCAAGCCTGGAATATTTTTCTGCTGCAGAATCTACTAATGCACTCAAAAAAGAAGGCTCAACTCTTGACTCTTGGAAGATATTGGCTACTGCAGACAGCAACTGACTTCCACCTGAGAATTATTTTTTTTTTTAATATCCAAGAGATTAGTAGTGCTACTTTCGAAGAACAATTCATGAATTGAGACATAACTGTCAGAAACAACTAGGGGGTAACACCACACTCAAAAGCCAAGCTTTATCAGTTGAAGTTTGTTAACCTTCCGTTTTCCAATGCACATCCACTGCTGGGCTGCCGGCTTTGTCACTGTAACTGCAAAAAGGAAAGGCAAATTAGTACACTCTCCAAAATCAACAGGTAAGAAAACCAAATCATCTTTTGTTTTTATACACACAACACAGACATTTGGATTACATTCAATTTGTCCCAACAATATGAAAATACATCAATAATAACAATAATAATCAAAACGATCTGAGGAGACCTGATAGCAGCCTTCCAGGATATGAAGGGAGCTCCAGGAGAGCTGGAGAGGAACTCTTTGTCAGGAAGTGTAGTGACAGGACGAGGGGTAATGGTTTTAAATTGGAAGAGGGGAGATTTAGATTGGATATTAGGAAGAAGTTCTTTCCTGTGAGGGTGGTGAGGCACTGGAAGAGGTTGCCCAGGGAAGTTGTGGATGCCCCATCCCTGGAAGTGTTTAAGGCCAGGCTGGATGGGTCTTGGAGCAACCTGCTCTAGGAAGAGGTGTCCCTGCCCATGGCAGGGGGGTTGGAACTGGATGATCTTTAAGGTCCCTTCCAACTCTGACCATTCTATGATTCTATGCTTGTACTAAGGCACACTTCTTGTGCACAGCTGTGTCCAGAGCCAGTATTAAGTAAAGCCTCTCTAATTCCCACACACATGCCCCTCAAAACTCTCGCCTGCCACAAAACCCCCACTAGCTTTTGCCCATCTCAGTGTGATGTTCAGGAACCCTGTAACAAATTGGTATACACAGGGTTACTGAGCTGTACATAACAACGGACTATAAATTAAATAGAATTTGTGAGCTTACCAAATTGGTACAATTACATCCCTTTTTATTTTCTTCACAAAGTCAGTATTACGGGCCCTGACACGTGGTCAGTTAAGTACTATTTAATGCTCCCTGAACTCCCACTGGAACTGTTTATAAGCTGCAGAGCAGGCCAAGGAAGTGTGCTTTGGTCTTTAATATCTTTAATTACCACATGGCCCACTACCACCAGTGAGTGACAAAATACATCTAGTAAATTGAGAAAAATAACAATTTTTTCAAGAGAGAAGCATTTTCACTTAAATTAACCCTCAGTTTCCCAGCTAACAGAACTGAAGCTAACGTGGTACGTGCACATTAAGAAGGTGAAAACGTTCTGACAAAACCCGTATGATGAACTGGCAAAGCTTTTTCACAGAATCATAGAACAGGGCAGGGACCTCCCACTAGAGCAGGTTGCTCCAAGCCCCATCCAGCCTGGCCTTGAACCCCTCCAGGGATGGGGCAGCCACAGNCAAGTCCTTCTCCTCAGGGCTGCTCTCCAGCCATTCTCTGCCCAACCTGAATTTGTGCCTGGGGTTGCAACGTCCCAGGTGCAGGACCCTGCACTTGGCTTGGTTGAACTTCATGCTGTTTGCATTAGAGGCCACCTCTCAATCCTGTCCAGGTCCCTCTGGATGGCATCTCTTCCCTCCAGCGTGTTGACCGTGTCACTGAGCTTGGTGTCATCAACAAACTTGCTGAGGGTACACTCTATCCCACTGTCCACGTCTCTGACAAAGATGTTAAATAGCACTGGTCTTAGTACTGACCCCCGAGGAACACTGTTTGTCACCGGCTGCCACTTGGACATTAAGCAACTGTTAAAGTTGCTTATTAAAAACAGCATTCCATCTGTTTATTAGAGATTCCTAACAAGTATCAGCCTCAAACTGGAAATTTAAAAAATTACTCCTGCTAATGTTTAGCAGCTTTGTCAAGGAGCAAGGGAGAAGAGCTTACTTTTAGGTTTATTTCCCTAACCCACTTCAGTGCCTTACGAACCAACAGCAGTGATTTGTGAAGGCAAAAGAGGTTGGGTTCTTTTATCTTTAAAAAGCCACCTGTAGTTCAAGTGGTGTCCTTTCAGGAAGACTTGTGATTTAAATATTTCAATAGTCACAGGAGAAACATAAAGATAAGGAAAGCAACACTTTTTTTGTTGATTGAAATCTTATGAGGTGACAGAAAACCAAAAAGTCGGTCAGACAGCAGCTTCTGCTTCCTTTCCTTCTGTATGTTTCCTATATGATTCCTTCGACTTGGGACAGAAAATACCATGATGATTCTGTATTTCATCTGCAATACAATCCAGTACCTTGCAATAAAAGCGTGGGTTTTTCTTTATCTGGGTAACAGTAGCCATTTATCAGGAGTATTTACAAAATATTACTGCATATTCTGATGAAAGCATTGTACTGATACATAGTTGCTGATGCTGAGACTCTAAATGAGTAACTGTAAGACAACCAGTATTCCAAACATCAGTCAGGATGCAACAGAACCTCTCCTTCACACAAAATGGAACTTCCCTCAAATCAGTGACCATGTGTCAGATGAAAAACAGTTTTCAGAAAAAAAATGTATTAGCATGACAGCCACTATGTCTTTTTTTTTCCTGGCGAGTTATCAGAGAAGGAAACAAGCAGTGGCAAAGTCTGAAGACAGTTGTTCCTCCACCTACTTGAACAATTATTTTAATAGGGTAGGCTTCAAAGGTGTAAAGCCCAGGTGACCTACGAAGTTTTTAAACCCTTCTAGAGATGCCTGAAAGTCTGAAACTGAATCCAAGGATCTCCGCAGAGACTAATAACTAACCAAATATTATACTACTCAGTGTAATTAGTCAGTTGCTTGCTGCTTGTTCCAGACATTTAACAAGACTGACTACAATGTCTATACCGACATCCCATTATTCCAATTCAGATTTTTATGGTCTGGTCTTACAAGGATTCCTAGACTAAGTGCTCTCTAAAGCATGATTTGAAGTCATTTGTAATCATATTTTACGTTCAACCATACCTAAATAGAACCTATTTAAACTTCCTCCTCCAAAATTCAAACAGGAAGCTGAAAAGATTTGGCTACCAAGAACGTCCACCCAGATCTATACACAGAAACAGGCATCTTCCTTCTCACCATTACATGGTAGCACAGTATTTTACCTTATGTATCGCTACAGGCACCACCCATCTCTGCCACCAACACGGATGAACCAGTGTTACTTCAGCAGTGTCTTCCCGAAGTTCTCACCCTGCAACCAAGAGAAGATAAAATCCATTGAGAAAAGTATATTTTACAGCATAAGTCAACCTACGCCACCTCCCCTCCCTCCGGTTTAGAAAAGAAGTCACAAGCCTGGGTTTTGCAGATTATTCTGTTGCAAGTTTTACTACTTTTAAGTGGAGGAGGATTCACTGGCTTGGGATGGACTGGGATGGTTCAGTGACAGGTTGCATGGCTTATGGATTCTCATTCCTTTCCAATGGTTCACTGCCATGTTAAATCCATAAGATGAACGGCAAAATTTACTGAGGACTAAACAGTAGCACAAAGCTTTTGGGTTTGTGATTATTTATTTATTTTTAGTTGGAGGTCTTCATGTCTACTGTATTCAAGAGCATCTTTTGAACTTCATGGCTTTACCTGAGTCATAGCAACTTGCCCCAGGTTCTGCCACACGTTATTAGGTATCCCTGTAACGCAGTGTCAAACCAGTCAGGCATCCAACTAAACGTCAGGTTTGCAATGGCTTGCTTCAAACTCCCAATTGTCCAGCAGGTATTTTTCAATCTAAACCAATTCCTGATTTCACAAGGCTTTAATTTTGTTAAAATACAGGATATGCAGCCTCTTTAAGAATCTTCACTGAAAGATACTGGGCACAAAATACCCCCCCCAACCCTACTTTGCAATATTCTGTCTACAGTGAGCTTCATTATGTATTTAGTTTCAAAATTGGTGCCATAAATTGCTTTTATCCAAGAAGAAATGTTGAATTTGGAGAACAGCTAATGTATTGAAGTATTTCCTTTTTCTTTTTTTTTTTAAATCTAGACAGCACTTACATTGCCATGACGTGCAGCTTGTCTTACTGTACTAGTGGAAGGTAATTTGGCTCAATTTTGACTTAGACTGAAAAACTAGTTTGCTTTGCTTACCATCTTTGCTGTTTCACAGGCATTTGATGCTTTAAATCAGCTGTGGAATGCTGAAAGATTCACTTGTTTTTATGAAGCCATAAGCCTTTGAGAAGTTGGAGAGAAAGACTTCTTTGCTTATCTTATTTTCTCCTTTGGAATCAAAGATGTTCCTTTAAAAGTGAAACACTACAGAGTTGCAAAAATTTGAAACAGTATGAGTAAGCATCGTTTTGCAGCTTCTTTGATGGAACTGGTCAACTTTTTTTTTATTTTTACAGTATTCTGTAGCTGACTTACATGTACATGATTTATTTGGAGGGAAGATCTTTTCAAACTCCCCATTAATCAGTAGGAAGGCAGAAAATAGTATTATCCACTTGCTTTTTCAGGTTAAGTGAATGATATCCTCTATTTTTTCTTTACACAGGGATCAGAAGACATTTCATTTTGTACTGGAAACACTGTGACTTCAAACTCTAGGCAAAACTGACTTTTGTGTGGAACATCCCCACCACCCTCCAAATCACAAGCAATGTTTTGTTCAAGAATGAGATGCTCAATATGTAGAACAATCCATCTCCCTGTCAGATGGTTGGATGTTGTGTGGAAGATCTCACAAACTGCTTGTTCCATTCATGAGGAAAATCAGATGGGAAGTGTGGCATTTCAGGGAAACTTTACTTTGAAAATTACAACACTAGTACACAGCTCAAGTTTTATACATTTAACATCTGCTTTTTGAAAGAAATGTTAACAATTTTGAAATGAAATTAAACATTGGTTTTAACTTTTCCTCACAAAAGCATAAAAGTCATGGAGGGGAAAACTTAACAGGCAACAATAAAAAAAGGTAAAAACAACTTTTCCTTTTAGTAGTCCTCTGGTAGTAAAGATAGAACAGCTTCCACTTTGCTTTTTTTTTTTTTCCTTTTTTTTTGAGAAGTAATCTGTCTTGGTCCAAAAATTTAAGTGTTTTTAGTATCTGCTTCTGCCTCCACCTCTATCGGATCTGCTTCCACCACGGCCACCACCTCTGGGTGCTCCGCGGCTTGAACTACTGTAAGAATCCCGAGGAGGTGGATAGCCCCTTTCCATGGATGGGGGAAGACCTCTGTCTTGTCTTCCAACACGATCACGGCCACTTGAGTAGACATCACTTCTGCTGCTTGAGTAACTTTCTCGGCTTCCATATCCATCTCGTGTGCTGCCGTAATCGTCATAGCGACTGCTTCCACCATACGATGGCGGGGGCCCTCGTGCAGGTGGAGCACTACGTGAGTTACCTGCAGGGTCAATGGTCAGGTAATATGGCAACACCATAAGTTATATATCACAATTTCAATCTGAATTTACAGAACTGCTGTATTTAAATTTTTACTGCTACTCTTTTCTTATGTATTGAGATGTTCTTAATATAATCTGCCAGGTTAACGGTATTCAAAGTGGGGATTGCATTATCGGGCAGTGAGTAGATCTAAAGACTCTGAAGGAATGAAGACGGTGTTTATTCAAGCAGGCTCTTTACTGGGTATTCCAGAATAGCTTGTTATTTTAGAGAAGAAACTCAGCCACATTTTCCAGAGATAGGTGCAATTCTGAACTGTAGACTTTGCTTCTTTAGCTTATAGCTTATTTAACAAGATGATCAAATGATAACCAACAACTGCACTTTCACTGTAGGGGGGGAAGAAACGTGCCACTTTCCCCTAAAGCATGAGCAACCTAGTAAAAGTCCATTTTATGCCATTTGCACAGATTACTACGTGATCCTCAAAATGGATTCTTACCGTAACTCTCGTATGAATCTCTGTAGGAGCCACCGCTTGGATGATCTGAGTAGTCTCTGTCACGTCCTCCACCGTATCCATCACGATCACTATAGGAGGAAAGACTACTAAGACTTAGTAAAAATCTGTGAGATGGCAGCAAGAATAAAGACGGGGAGGAAAATCCAACAGTAGGTACCTATATCCCCTGGAGGGGTATTCGTCACGCGAGCTGGAATGACCATAATCACGATACGCGTAGTCTCGTGGGGGTGGCGCATAGTCCCGTGTGTCCCTGGAACTGGGATAATCTCTGCTGGAGTAACTACAAAACCAAGAATTGAGATGTTACCTTTGAGCTGGGTCAGGGATCCCTTCTCTGAACACCCTCCTCCCCATCCCCAATTTAATCACTAAATGAACTTACCCGTCTTTAGTGCTATAGCCATCATCTCTTGGAGACATATAGACATCTCTTCGCGATGGCATTGGTTCTCTGCGTGGAGGACCACCATAACTGTCTCTTCCACGTGACACAGGAGCTTAAAAAAAGAGAAACAGACCAGATTTTTTAACCTAAATTTGCATTTAGCCACACAGGAGACTCATGGCAAATAAGCATTAGCAGGCTGTTTACAGAAATCTGAAAGTATCTCTGAACCCACACTTAAAATAATCTCCATTTCTGCTTGTAGTTTCAAAGCAACACTACAAGGAACATATTCATCAAGTCACAAATTCATACCAAATTGTTCCAAACAGCTACAAAATGATGTTGTTATGAAAAGAATTGACAGATGAGAGAAACGATACACTACCCTCCCGCAAATTTAAGTTAGAATCAATGACTTCCAGCAGTTTCTGAAGAAAGATTAAGGTGCTACAGCTGACTAAGCAACAAATTAATTCAGCAAGTCCTTACCTCTTCCTCCCATGCTGCTGCTACGCACTGGTCCTGAAGGTGCGGATCTTTTAGGTGGAGGGCCCCCACTGCGTGGAGGTGGACCTCTTTTCATGGGAAGTGGTCCTCGAGAAGACCCTAGAAGGACAAGCCATGAACCAACTTGTTATTTCTGTGATACTCACCTGTATGTCCCTAAAGCCTGAGCTGTAACAGCTTCGGCACTGCTACTACCACTATGTGCTCAACAGTAAACCTCTAAGATTAGACCTCAAAGTCTCCTTATGTTTTGGCTGCTACTAAATGCTACTGGCAGAAAAAAAAACAGCCCACCAAGTTAACTTTTCCACAGCCTAAATTCCTGCCAAGACCTGTCTTTTAGAACTTACTCAAAAGCCACAGGGTGTGACACAAAGGAGAAAGACGGTTGATAAACTGTAATCAGTCACAGCTTAAGTGCTCGAGAAGTTACTGTTCTCAGAAGACAAGAGCCACCTGGGAAGATGCACTAGAGAAGATCCTACACAGACAGGGAACAGAGGCACTAGGGAGTCTGTAGAACCTACTACACAGACTCATCAAGACAGGAGTTTTCACTATTTCCAGGGAATTGTTTTCTGTTATAGCTTTTACTTCTTTACTTCAGGTGCTGCTTGCTTTTTCTTTTAAGCAACAGTTTTGTTTTGATACTGAAAAGTCTCTGAATAAATATCTGTATCTTTAGTTAAAGAATATCCAGTATCAAGTCTTTCCACCCCAGAAAGCTTCAACTCAACACACTATTTTATAAAGACAAACAAAGCTTAGCTTCCCTAACTCCCACTATGATCTGGAAGGATCAGTCCTAAAATTTAGTAAGTTTATATCTCTTGCTAGTAAGAACGAAAGGCAGTTCCCTTTCCCTGGTGGAAGAAAATTGCTTTTTCAACTTGAATACCAGAAAGTTTCCTTCCTCATGTGCAGGGCAGGAGTTTTGCTTTTCTTTCATAGCCAAAAGTCAAGTGGAGTGTTAGTTGTAGAAGGGAATCTTCGTATTTGAAAGCCTTTTTTTAAGGTGTACTTGCCTAATCAAAAATTTGACTAAACTGCCGAGACCATATTTCACCATTTTAACAAAGAACAGGGAGTGCACTATTCAGCTGTTTGACTTTTTTTTTTTCCAGTAGGATTATTGTCATCTTCCAATGGGATTGTCTTGTATGTTGTCCAAGTATATAATGAGAGAGGTAAATACATACCCAAGTGACTCCCTCTTGAAGGTGGTCCTCTCGCGCCACTTCCGCCTCTTCCACCTCTAAGGCCCCTGGGAGGACCTCTGCTTCGTGGAGGGGGTGGCGGCCCACGCCTACCCCCACTTTCAAAGGATGGCTTGGTTGCTTGTTCCACTTTAATTGCTTTCCCATCTAATGACTAAAGAAGAAGCTGCTTTACTTACTGCTCAGTCATGTTTGTATTTCTTAAATTAAGCCCCTCTGGCTTCGCTATTACAGGGCTTCCATTTTACCAAGTTAGAGCAACTCTAGAACCGATTTCAGTCTTCAGTATTAGTCCCCATGTACTCAGCGGCATGTTGGGCCTAATTTCTACAGTACTTCATTCTTGTGGTATTGATGAGAAAAACAAAAACAGAGCAGCATCAGAAAGAACTTTCATTGAAAACACAAGTGTCCAATGATTACGGCAGCCCCATGTCATTTATTCTGTAAACGAAACAGGATTTATGATCTCCAATTTACTTTCAATTGCCACGGACTTTTGTACCAAACTAGGACTGCATCAGTAGTTACAGGATTAAGCTGAAGGTATCTTAGTTTCAGTTGGAATTTCTGGCAATGGGGAGGCCGTTTAGTACATTTGCTTGATGTCCTGATAAAACGGTGATCACTGAAGTATTTAGAATTTCAGCATCTACAAAGCAGACCGAGCATGATAATTCACCCCTCTTTTCTACTGTTTCAAGCTGGGGTTTCAAAGAAGGTGACTGTCATAATTTACTCTGTATTTTCCAGAGTGGAGGTGCTTTGGTGTTGCCTTTTTTTGGTTTGTTTTGGAGCTTTGTGGAGAAAAAAAAAAGTGGACTTTTTTTTAAATATAAAGCTGCATAACAGAAGCTCTGCAGCCAACTATTAGACCTCAAATGTCAGCAGGTGGTAAGACATATTGAGTAAGTCAACCTAATTAACCAAATTTCTGTGTAATCTTTCAGATATCACACTGTAGAGCCAAGATCACAAGCTCTACTGACATTAGATTACTGCACATCTATCCTGGCAAGCATAGTTTAGTTGGCTTTTTTGGTAGTAAATATTTAACTCTGCTATGACAACTCATGATTTAGACAGACAGCACTGTTTATTGTACTTTTTTGTTGCAATAAATGACTGGAGTAATGTCTTACTCTGAACTGATGATAGCTGTTTACTGGGGTTCTAATTCTTTTTTTATTTTCCACTGAAATCTAACCCTCTCTGAAGTCATCCACTTTAGTGGCTCATGTATTCTGCCACCATATGTAGTTATAACCACTGTTTGAAATACCTACACTTATATCCAGAGGCCCAACCCAATCCATTGTGAGGGGCAAGAGTTAAGAAAAATTAGCATAAAATAGTGGTCTTGGCTTTGACTTAATAAGGTTTCTCAAAAAAGCCTTTTGGTATGACAAGTGGAAACGTTCCAGGCAGGAGCATTAGCACATCTAACCTCTGGAACCGCTCAGCTTGTACCACATCGTTTTGCCATCATTTTTCATCCATCTCACTCATCCTTCTGAAAGCAGGAACTAAGGCTTGAAGCCTCAGGTTTTACCAGTAGGACCACTGCTGCCCTGAATTTCATGACCATCCCCATCTGCTAGTACGGGCTATGAAAACCCACGTGCTAGGTTCCAAGTCCTTTCCTTTCTTAAGTAGGAGGTAGTTTTCCTTATAATTTCTCCTCCTGTTTCCCTCTGCTCTGCACTTATGCATCTCACCTAGGTAAAAGGTAAGGGGTTTTTTTGTTTTTTATATAGCTTTATGCAAGTGGTTCTAAAAAGCTACGCCCAAGGCCCAAAATTACTTTTATCAGGTTCAGGAAGACTCTTCCTTGTTGTTAACCAAAAGCTATTTGCTAAAGTTCGTCCTATTTTAAAGCAGAGGGGACAACTTCATTTTATAGGTTCTTAGGTCAAAGAAGAAATGTTTCATCTCACTGAACAGACAGAATTCACACAAACCATCCAAGAGGAAGGAATATTTTTCAACGAGCCCAAAGCACCAGCTGTCAACACAAACACTCATTAATTGGTGTTTATAATCTTGATTCAGAGTGTTACAGTAGCATTCTTAGTATGATACGGGCACCATAAAGTGGAGTCACCTCAGTGCTAAAAAGCAGGAAAGTCATTTATGACATGAGTCATTTCTGGATAATAGTAGATTAGCAATTGTAAGAACTCCTACACGGGGAATGAACAATCTATACAGTTTTTTATGGTGAGGAACAAAACAGAATTAAGAGAACTGTCCTGCAAACTGTTTCATGTTTCAGGAATGGGGCAGAAATCAAGTATTCCAAAGAAACTTTTAGACACTTGCATGAAGCTGCAACCTAACACTGCACGGGGCTCTCCTCTTCAGTGGATCATTTTACTATTCATGCTGCAGTGACTCCACCATTTCTGCATGTTCCTTGACTGCACATCAAGGGGAGTTCCTTTCACCAAATTATTCAAGAACTGAAGATACTTCTTATCAAGCTGAGCTTCTACATATTGTAGCATTTCTTCACCATAGGAACTGGAAACACTTTCTGTTGATTAGAGGAAGACAACCTTCTGTAGCGCTGAGTACAGTTTAGACTATTGTTTGCATTGTGGTATTTGCTTCCAACCTTTTAACACAACCCAGCTGGTTTGACAGGTCTATACTGGAATGAAGTCTTTGACTTGTCCCAGATGTTTCCTCCAAGGCCATATTCTCTCTTTAATTATCCATTTTGTCTTCAAGACTTCAAAAGCTCATGCGAAGTGCCCATTGCACAGAATGTCCACTACAGACTTGGGGTATACACACTTGTGTCCAGGTAAGTACACACATTTCATGGCATCAGAATGCAGACTTGATTACCACGCAATTAAGGTTCTTCTTTAAGGTGGTTAATAATTTACCATGATAAAGTACTTTAACATTTCTTCAGTGCTGCTCAGATATGCTTACATTGATCCAGTTTCGCAGAGAAACTAATTTCAGTGAAAAATCTCCACCTCTGCTCCAAAACCATTATCTCCTGACCTCTTTATGCAGGACAGAAATTAATCTTCAAGAAGCAGGCTTAGGCTAGTCTCTGCTTGTCCCATTTTAGCATGAAATATAATTAACCCTCTCCCTTCTCCTCACCCAGAAAATGAGCAAAACATTGCATATTTGCTTTTCATGAACATTTACAAAAGCAAAAAAACAAATCCAAGTTTATTCTTGCAGAATTTAAGTCAGTCTCTTCTACTGGCTGCAGCTTTCAACTCCTTTGGAATGACAGAGTGAGCAAGGCACCAGCAATGCAGATCTTCCCCCTGGCTAGACAGGTCAACTGACTCCTTAAAGACGGCTTGTACTACTGTCTGCACAGGGCTGCTGCTGCTATTTAAGTGCCTGAAATTCTCAGGAGCACTCCAATCCATTCTTTCCACATAGACGTGGGAACTCCAAGCTCTGATTTACTGCTACAATCTCTTCCCACAGCACACCTCAAACATCGCACCTCCTCAGATCCAGAACAGTCTTTTCGAGGTACAAGCAGTACTTAGTGTCCAGAGGGCTTTCTGAAGGTGAGGAGAGCATAAGTATCTTCCACATTTTTTATATCCATGGTCAAAGCTAGATCAGTACAGAACTGGAACTATACGCAGCATAAAGGTTTACATTAGAAAGGTCATTCTAGGCCAAATCCTGCGTGAGGATGTGATCTTTCTACACATTAGTTGCTGTTCAAACGTCAAAGCAGATGAAGGCATTTTTAGATTTGTGTTGAAGACAGAAATCATGAGAATGACAATCCATGAGGCAGTACTCTCTAGCATTTCTTGACAGTGATGAAGACTGTGCATTCCAGAACATGTAGACATTACCTCAGCCACAAACATCCAACCTCATTTAGCTACTTGACTAAGCATTACTTCCCTGAATATTTCCAGTGTGGACCAAACACATGCCACAGCATTCGAGATTCAGAACAGTTAGGGATTATTTTCAGAAGGATTCTCATCCAAAAGCTGCACTCCAAAAACTCAGGATTAGTGACTGAACTCCTTTCAGTCTGACAATCAGCTGTTGCTGCTTGAAGTTACCTTAAGTGAAGGTTCAGGGTAATGACTACTTCAGAGGAAATCAGTGCTTAAGAACTGCAGTAAAGAAGTCTTCAGAACTGCAGCAAGCTACACAATGAAGAAAAATTTAATAAAAGGAGCACCTTTAAGGATGTTTAGGCTGGCACAAAAAGGACATTATCTGACTTGTCACTCTCTGCCTTGACACAAACTGGCTTTCCTTTTTAGGAAGCTACTTTCTAAAGAAAGTAATACAAATTGTCATGAGATCATCCTGAAGTACCCAGAAAATAAGTACACTCAGCACAAAGCCTGCTATAACACAAAACAAGTTTTACTCTTTGTGTTCACTGTGAACACTGGAGCATGCTCATTTTCTCATTACAGGCTAGATACCTGTTATGCTTTACTTACTGACTGCAATGACTAACATTCTTCTTCCACTCCAATGTCTTACACTAAGAAGAGAAACAGCTACCAAAATTTCAAGTGTTAATCATAATCAGTGCAGGCTTCTTCATCTTCCATGAACAGCATCTCAGAGACACTGCTTAGAGGCCAATGCAGCATGACCTTAATAAGACCGTTCAGATTATGCATGAAACAACCAGAGTGGAATTCAAATTAAACAAGATGGCTTTCACAGCCTAAAGAGACAGCACCTCTATAAAGATAAGCAGCTCTTGAAGATGAAGTTGCTAACTTGCACCTACTTTTCAGACACATGCTGGAACAGAGAGAGATCACAACAGCCTACAATGCTTCCACAGACTGTCTTGGTATTTATCTCAGAACTTCTGCTCCAAATTCTCAGGTTTTCCTTTTTAAAGACAATACATATGCATTAAATTTTTATTTCTCTTTAAAGTTGTATCATCTCATCGTAGGGTGTAAACAAGCAAATTAAATTGCTGTCTAACTCCAAAACTAGTTTACATAAACAAGCAAGATGCTCATAAATCAAGAGTAGATTGCTGATGCAACTCACAAATGTACAAGGACACCTACAGATTAGCAGATAGTGCATCAACACTCCAGCACAGCAGGGAAGTTCACATAAAACCCATGTTAAGGGAAACACTGATAGTTCACAGGTATGTCACTTCCCTCAAGTGTAATTTACACAGTTCTGCATTCAAATATGATCAAACAAAAACATTACAGATGTGCAACAATGAAGAGCTATTAGAAAGCTCTCCATTAAACTAAAAAAAATAAAATAGAATCTAACTGACAGCCAGACTTCACTTTCTGCTGTCAAATCCAGAATTGTGAGAAAATGATTCCACCTTCACAGACACAGAGACATTTTGCCAAATTTAAAGTCATGACTTGTCTCTAAGATCTTTTAACTGTCTTCCCAACTTTTATTACTAGTTTATTTACCCCAAACATAGACATTGCTGGTCAGTAACAACGGTGACATATAATTGGTCTTAATTCCTACCTTTCCATTCATATCTCTGGCAGCATCTTTTGCATCTGCTGGACTCTCAAATGTGACAAATGCAAATCCTCTGGACTTGTTGGTTTCACGATCTTTCATCAAAAGCACTGCAGAAATAAAGCCACATGAGGTTACCCGTTTCTGTAATTAGGTAGCAACACTTCACCTTTATTTAACCTTTTAAGCTCAGAACTTCTTAGAGGACATGAAAGCAGCATCATATCAGATGATCAATGCCAAAAAAGTCATCACAGCTATGTTGTTGCTTTTGATGTTTTAGTATCTTAAAATAACAAGGTTCTTTTTACCTTCCACAATGCGTCCATATTTGCCGAATACAGCCTCAAGGGCTTTCTCATTAGTCTCTGTGTTCAGGCCCCCAATGAATAGTTTCCCGGGACGATCTGCTTCAACCATTTTGATTCCTCAAATGACCTATTAAAAGCAGAAGGCTGTTATTAACACCAGAATGCAACAGAGATTTTCACACCACCCCATGGAATATAAATGACTTCTGAACAGCACAAGCACATTTTCTTGAGCAAGATCTCAATTAAGAGATACGAAGTATAAAGAACATTAAAAAAGTGCGTTTAGACTGAAGTAATCGTAAGTAGTACTGCCTTCAGTTAATTCTTCCTATTTTAAAGATCATCTATTTGAAATGGACTGTAGAAAGTAGAATAAAGCACTGGTGAGAACTATCATAAGATCAAGTAGTATATGTTCACATGAAAAGTCCTTCAGGATTACTGTCTTTTTTTGCCCTAGATAGTAATCCTAGCACGACCTCCCTCTAAATCCTGCCACAGAGGCTTCACGAAATTTACTATGTCACAATAACACCAAATTATTAACTTTCAAGTCAACTTGGCCCAATATTCTAAGTTAACCTCATTATTTAAATTATTTAAAGAACAATGACAGGACGCCCAAGTCCTGACCTACAGAAAGCGTTAACTTGAAGGGATACCAGACCACCACTGCAGTTCAACACCGCAAGGCAACGGCTACGGCAAGGGGGTGGGACGGGCAGGACTGAAGAAAAAGAGCCAGACACAAAGACAAAGCAAAACCTCGAAATGCCTGGCGAAACGCCTGGCGCCTCTGGACAAACGCTACCCGCATGCCTTTCTCCAGCCCAATGGCGGGAAAGCCCGCAGCAGCGGGCAAGGCGAGCCCAGGCAGCTCCCCCGGCACACCAGGGCAGCCGAGACAAACCCGCCCCCCCGGCGCCGGGAGCCAGCCCGCAGAGGAGGCCGCAGGGGGAACCGAGCCGGGGAACGGAAAGGGAGCAGGGGGCGGCAGACCCTCCGCGGCCTCCAGACACCTCCACAAAATGGCGGCCATCTTTGGAAGGGCCACGCTTTCCTCCCGCCGCCGAACGACCACCGCGCCGCTAACCCGGCGGCGCACCTCAACTCCCCATTTTGAACTATCGGCCCGGCCCTCCGAGCGCCGCCGCCGCCCCCCTCCCCGCAGGTGCGGAGGCTTGCGCGGCAGCAGCACCCCGTGCAAAACCCCCACACACCTAAAATGGCGGCCAGCGCGTCTCAGGAGGCCGGGACCCCCCTCTCGCCTCACACAGC
>VXBW01000007.1:374615-425731 GCA_013400375.1 Thinocorus orbignyianus | reverse complement strand
CCTACCAAAACCCTCAACAACTTGATTAAGAGCAATAAAACCAAAAGATTGCATCTGATATCTGGTGTTAGTTAATGAAAGACTTTGTTCTTTAATTCAGATTCATGTTGAGGCATAGTTTATAATCATTCAGACAAGGCAGGTCCATAGTCTTTACAGTGCAGAGACCTCTTCCAGTATAGTCCTCAAACACTTGTGTTTTATGTGCTGTAGTGAACTGGGAGAGGGGATAATGTTGCTTGACTTGGTATTGGTTACTCTCACTGGTAATAGTTGGTCACTCTGGGAGAGCTGGCTGTCGAGGACATCTTTTGGGGAAAGGGTAGTCACTTTCTGTGCAAAACTTAAGCTCTTCCCTGGTGCCCCTGATCCGGAACCCAGCAGTGGTTGTTGGTGGTGGGTTCTTGCATCTGGGGCTTCTGGAGTCTTCCAAGCTCTGCCTGTAACAACTGGTGCTGGTCAAACTCACGTTCAGCTCAGCCTTTACTTTGCCCCCCAGCTGGGGCTGGTGGTGTGCGCCCAGACGAGAATAAAACAGTGAAACGACACAACTCAGAAATAGTTTCTCCAAGGTAGAGCTGTGTTTGCCAAAGCTAGAAATAGCTGGGTTAAAATTATTTTACTGCGTTCTGTTCCATATTATAACTGCAGCCAGCCAAAAGCTGTTCCTCCAAACCAAAGCATTCTTCCCCCAGCTATTAAATATCCCAGACTGCCGAGTCTGTTTTCCTGCCTCAAGATGTGGGAGGGCAGTCTGCCTCTTCCTCCCTGCAGCCCACCACCAAGTTCATCCTTGGGAACGAAGGGGAGACGTGATCTCTGCCCCTCCAAGACACCCTTCACCATTTTAGGGACGATATCCCTCTTGGAGTTCAAGAGGAAAAGAAGGATGTGTGCTGTTTTCTTGTGAAAGGGTCTCAGCTTTTGATTCCTGTTCTGCGTCGTAAATAAACCCTAACCTTCAGGTAAAAGGCTATGGCTTGAAATTGTTTGCTAAAGCAACTTGAAACCTGACCCACAAAGTCTGTAAATCTTTAGTTAGAGTGCCCTGAGGCAAATAACACTTGATTTTTTATTTTATTCCCCCCCCCCACTACACCCTGAAGCAGGCGAATGTACAGATCCTGTCTGAGGGAGGCTGGGCAGTGAGCGTGCGCCTGAATCAGTTGTTGGAGGGGAAACAGCAGAGCTGTAGGAAAGCACGTGGAGCAACCTTCATGAATCCATTTAAGTGAAAAATAGGGTGTTAGGCCAAATAACTCTTAATATCGCCAGCTGTTACGGGGCCTTTTGGGGAGCTCAATTCCTTCCGCTAGGAACCTCTAGATCTAGAGTTGTTGAAGTCAGATGTTCCGGGAGCTACTGATTTCATATGATTCCATGGTTGAGAGCATCAGCCTCAGAGTCACAAGCAGGAACCTGTGGTCTTGTGGCTGTTCCTCATGCAGGGATGCTGCAGAGGAACATAAGACTTTTCTAGTGCTAACACGACCTGGTGTTGATGGACGGAGGTGTTTGACCATTAGGATTTCCATAGCAAGATAAAGGTGGGGTTTTTTTATCATTTCCAATAAGGCAGTTTTAGAGGAAGAGAGCTCTGGATGGCAGCTAAAGATGCCTCATGTTGCTCCTGTCTGCTATGACCATTAAATAGGTAGTGAAATAGCCTAATTTATCTGTGTGCTGTTGTGTGTGCTAACAGCTTCATTCATGATTGCTTTGCAGTGTGCTTTTTGAGAGTCCAAAACTACCTTCCTTTGTGATTTAAAAGTATCTGTTACATTTTGAATGTTGGAAAATCATTTGGGGGCTTTTGTTTTCCTGGTTTTCCGGAGAGGGGAAAAAAACAACCCACAAACACACACCTTCCCATCCCCTGTCTGTTCAGAAGACTGAAAAAGCAGATTTGTAGAGTATCTTGTTAGAAAGAGTCAGTTTGAGGATAAAACTTAAGAGCCAGGACTACTTGCTGAAGTTTGGACCAACGGCAGGGCAATCAAATGCAGTGAATGGTCTCCGACATGTGGTCACCAAATGTTTTTATTTGTTGAAGCTGTTCAATGTCTGTGTTTCTACTGTATATTTTTATGGCTTCTGCAAATGCAGCAAGAGGTGTCTAGCAGCAACGTTTTCCCTGTATTTGCATAGAGATCTTACCTCAGTGATTATTTTTGTTTTGTTTTTCCCCCCGAGCATGAATCTAATGCATACAGTCTGGTATGGCAGATGGGAGGAATAACTGTAGAGACAGAAGACTCATCTTACTGTTCAAATCCTCCTCTCGTAGGTACCTTTGTTTCAGTTGAACTAATCATTATGATTTTTTTTCCTCTGTTCTATGTAATGTGTCCCTGGGATAGCGTGTAGAGAGCCAGTCAATGTCCTAAATGGTGTTAGAAAGAAAAATGCATGAAAGAAAAGGCAAAAATCTCTATATTGTGTTGCTTAAACTATGCCTAATACTGGGTAATTCTGTCAAGTCATAAAACCTGGGTGGGCTGGTTTCTGGAGAACTTCTTGCAGCACGGCTGCCAAAGTCCTGGCTCGTGTCTACATAAGGGATGTATTTAACTCTCCTTTAGGTGGATGCATCAATATTTTATTATTGTGTGTAGATTCTTGGCAGTGAGCCCTTGCATGGAGTAAATCTAAGTGTATCCAATTAATGTATAAATATGAATTGATACATAAATATACATGCTGTTAAGTAAATACTGTGGGGAATGTAAATCCTAGAAATAATGTTCTCTGCTGGCTGCAGACTGTGAAAGTGCTGTGGCAGAATGTCATATAACAGGGCTAGCAGTAATGTTTTAGTGGGAGAGGATGACAGTAATACTGTTTTATCTGGCTGAACATTATTCTGTCTGTTACCTTGTTGTCTCCTTCTGGACCTCGGGGAAGATGTCTGTGGTGTATTTGGTGATGTGTTTGGGAGAAAAACGGGGTTGATTTTTGCTTGAGAATAGAATCTATTTCCTGATTTCTGCAAGTTGGGCTTATATATTTTCAAATTAAGTCTATATTTTGATTTCTCAGAGGTGCTTGAAGTCTGTCTTCAGCAGTCCTGTGTGATGGGCATGCATAGCTTTGAGCTGAGTTCACAGTATAATTTCCTTTGTGGATGGTTTATCTTTGTTGTTTTAAAATTTGACATGAAAGCAGCTTCTGCAGACACTTTAAGAGGAAGAATTAACTTGTTGACTATAGAAATGGCTATGTCTTCCATACTGGGGAAATGCATTGCAGCTCAAGGGGATCTACAGACAATTCGGACCGGACTTTTGTTTTCTTCTGTTCTGTATTTTGTGGTTACCAGCTACAGTTAGTCATGGTGTTACTTCTGTTCTTTTCCTTCTGCCTTTTCGTTTGTTTGAATTTTGAACGGTGTCCTGATCCTTTTCTGCAGTCTTTTTGTGAGGCTATGCATTTTCTCATTTTTGTTATTTTATTTTAATTCTTTTTCCCCTTACCCAAGTCTTGTTTAGTCTTCTCCCTCCCTGATATTACAGACTCCCTTTTAGCACCTTTTCTTTGCCAAACACTTTTTTTTGGGGGGAGCAAAATTTTTAAGTTTGTAATGAGCCCTTGGATGTATTACATTAGACGGTGACCTTGCTGAGCTTTGGAAAACACTTGAGTTTTATTGTGTTCTAAGAAGCAGATACATTCCAGCTGTTTCTTGTACCAACCACTCCTTCTCTTTCAAGTTCCTTTATCCACTCCTGGAGAAGGTTGGTCTTATTGTGGGTTGGTTTGGCATTTGTTTTGTTTTTTTTTTAAAAAAATCAAAACAACCTTTTCTGCTTAATGAGACTAACATAATTATCATTTTTAAGTGGCCTTTCCAACCTCAGCAATTTAATGAAAAGCAGCACATACTTTAAGACCCAGCGTTCTAGAAATGTATCTGCTGGTCTAAGGTGTGCTTGACACACCTATCTTATTATCCAAATTACCTTAGGAGGAGTGTTTTGGTTTTGCTGTTTTTTCACATATCTGCATGTTGTCAATCCAAGTGAAAATCTAACTTTAAAGGAATGGAGAGAATGAGCTACTTTAAAATAGGTTCTTTGGTTCCTCATACTGTGAGCTTCTACAAGCAGTCATAAATTTAGCATTTATGAATAGTGCTAAATTTTTATTTTTCCATTAAGAAGAAAAATGTATGGATCTGACTCACAGCATGCTAGTTTCCAGTTGGATATTTAGCTGTAAGACTTTCTCTATTCAGTGTAACACAAATGAAACATAATTTCAACAGTGTTTTGCATTTGTGGTAAAAAACATCTGAGAATATCTCGAAAGGGCATGAGGATTATAAAACTGGGGGGGTTTTGGTTTTGTTTTGATTTTTTCTGGGCAGGGTGTGTTGGCACTTTTTTAATTTTTTTTTTTCTTTTTTTCAGCAGCTTATATGAAAGTCCTAACTTTCATTTCTGGACGTGATTCAGCTTTCAGTCTTTACCATTAGGAAAGAAACCTGATATACTAACTCTGGGAAATAGCTGTTACTACATTTGGCCAAAAAATTCAAAATCATTGTCATGTAACACAGCTTTAAAGGAACATCTGGGTTGGGATCAATTCAGCTAGCATAGACAGTGAAAGACGGTGTTTAGGCCAAACTATCCTCCTGGGTAGATCCCATAATGACGTGGTTTTGTGTGAGTGCTGGGATGCTACCACAGCAAGGTGTCATTGAAACTCCTGGGCTTGGCATGTACTTCTGCCGCCTTTGCTTGCGGTGGTAGTGGCATTCTTCTGACCCTCCAGTGATTTGGCTCAGGGAGTTCATCTGGTAATGGAAATGTGACCTGTTCTGTGATATTTGGCTCCTGGGAGGTGAGATGGGCTGTAATGCTTGTGCCATAGGAAGAGGTGGTGTTGGTGGAGTTGGCCTTTTGGTGGCAGCTCGCTGTTGGGTTGCAGCTGAGCTGGTAGGATGAAAAGAAGCAGACACCTGAATTTAGACAAGCCATCTCTTTCCCTGAAGGAAAGTCACCTGCTTGTGCTTGTTTCCCATCTCTCTTCCCTATGGGCCTTGGGAGCCGTTTGCTAGACGCCCAGGATCACCTAGACACCTGAATTAGGAAGACTGGCTTCCAGCCATAACTAACTTCTTCAGGATGAATTTCATAAGGCTTATAAATACAGTTGGAGCTGGTTTAAATAGAAGCCCTGCCAGGAGTTTCAGGGCCAAAGCATTTGAAAGTATTTGATATGCTTTTAGGCTGACTTCTGCTACAGCAAGAGCAGCCCTCCCGTCTTGCTGGAGAGATAGTCCTTCAGGGGTGGTGGGCCATGGGGCCCAGCAGTTCTGCAGTGATCATCACCTGCCCTTTGAGGGTACAGTCTAATCCCAAGTCTAATCTCCCCTTTTAGTTGCAAATTCTGTCCTGGAAGTACTCTATTGCCCCAGCCATTTGTTACTTGGTTATTATTTTTTCCTTCAGGAAGGAATTTTAAAAATCTCAGTTGAGGAGTTTGATCTGAGACGTTCTATGTGGTCAAATGACCGTGTCAGCACGATGTGATAAAGAACGGAAACAAACGAAACCAGATGTTGAAGTGGCTGTGGAGAAGAGGAAGGAAAATTAAGATCCAGATCTGACACTACGCGGGTGGGGGTTCTGTAGCAACAGCTGTTGCCCTGCCTTGAAATGCTTCTTTGGATGCTATTTCAGGTTAGATGAAGATGGGCATTGCTGTATTTCCACTCTTCCTTCTTGCGCCACCACGTTCCGTTTGCCTAAATGGTGCCACTGGCAAAGTGTACATTTTTGATGCACCTGAAAATATAATCCTGAGCAAAAATGGGCCAGACGTTTCATTGCAGGTTCCTTTACAAACAGAAGGGGTTGTAACAAAGTGATATCAACTGTCATAACTATCTACCTTTGTGTAATTTTTTTTGGATTTATAATATTAAGTGGACATCCTCATTGTGAGATCTCAGCGTTCCATAAAGAGGTTGCGTGGAGTTTGCTCTTATTTGGACTAGTTGAAAATGGGAGTGAGGGACCAAGGCACGAGCTCTGGGGACAGATGGATATCTTTCACAGACATTTGCCTGATGGTGTGGAGCAGGGGGGGGAAAAACCAACAAACCCTGATATAATAAACATCTACTTGATGATTATTCAGGAGGGCATTGCTTCACAGCTACGAGTCTTACGAGTCGACAAATTTTTTCATAGACAAATCTCCATTAAAATGCACAGACTGGGTTGCTCGCTAACGACCTAGCTTTCATGTGTCTGATAAAATCCAAAAGTCCTCTGTGACGTTGGGGTAGGTCTTGCAGACGTGGGCTGTAATCTCATTTGAGAGCATCGTTAAAGGCTCCAGGAAGTTCTGCATGTCGGGTGTCGGTGGATGGGGTTGGGAGCTGTGCGTTGTGGAGGAATGAAAGAGGAGAGTGTCTTGAAAAAGGAAGAGGAGAAATGTGCACCTAAGGTTATTTGTAAATAACTACTTTTTTTTCCTCTTACTGGAAGGAATTTTTTACCTCGTAAGTATTTAAATTATGCAATTTTATAGAACATACTGACTCTTTAAATCTGTGTTGTCTCTTTTTTATTTGGTTTTTTTTTTGCATTTGTTTTGCATTTTGGCCATTTCAAAGATTGGGGGAATACAGTCTCAGACTGTTCTAAATTCCTGAATGTGTTATTACACTTACTTTAATTTTTTCACTTAGGTATTTGTAAAATCAGTATCTCATCTGATTTACCTACTGTGGGGCATGGGAGCCTGCTGTTAGACCTGGCTGAAAAATGCATGTATCTGTGTACCTATGGTTCCCTTTTTGTTTCCTTCCTTTTCTTACCTCCTCAGTTAAGAATTTCTAATTTTTATTTATTTATTAAATGTGGCAATTAAATCTTGTGGTGTTCCATTTTTCCAGTGGAATTTTTGATCTTTCCTTATGAAAACTGCCTCCACTTGAAAATTACAGGAAGAAAGTGAATGTTATCTTCCTAAACTTATTTGGATATACTGTAGTTAAGAAGAACAATGCTATTAAATCGCTTCTGGTTGTCAGTATAATGGTTAATTTTATCAGGATACAAAATACTTAGCGTGCGCATTTCTGCAGCGAGATTTGGTCTTGGTATGTGGGCAAGTCTCTTGCAAGAACCGCATCTGCTGGTCACGGCAGCAACGGGTGAGGTTGGAGCAGCATTTTCCGGTGTCTAAGCAGACGTGGTCGGGAGGCTGGCAGTAATTTGGTTTCCTGTGTCTGGTGCATAGATGGGTTAGATGTGATCCAGCCCTTCAGATTTCCAGCAGTGACTCATCTGATTGTTTTCTTTTTCCTCTGCGATCAGCCGAGGGGATAGGATAGAGGAGGGTGTCTCTCAGGCAGTAGAAGACATCTCTGTCACGCTACTTTTCAGATACAGGGGAGTGGAATATGGAAAGGATACTGGTGTGTCCCAACTGTTTTTAAAGGTATGCCAGCCTTCCTCACCTCAGTCTTATTTTTATTTTTTTCTTCATTTCCTTAGAGTGTTATCCCTTAAACCAACTGTGCTATGAGTCTAGCGTGACCACAATTTATCTTTATTCTGGGAACAGATGAACCTGATGCAGTTTCAGGGTAACAGACATTGCTCCTGGGGGGAGGATATGGAGAAGAGTTCTGGATCTCTGGATCCTCCTCTTCCCAACCTCAGCATGTTTTTCTCCAGTCAAGTAAAGAAGCGAGTATGTCTTTGTTTCTTCTTGAGGCAGGGATTATATATTCCCCTTTGGGAAGGAACAGTCTTCTGCAGACCGCTAGCAGAGGTAGACGTGACATGCATCAATTTCACCAATGTTTTCATCTACTGATGCATATGTTGTTGCTTGGATTGCACACAGTAGTTTGAATTTTTGATAGAGATGCAGATGAGGACCTTTTAAGTGCTTTGGCTGTGTCTACCTACCTGGTGTAGGCAGTTGTGGAAGCAGTTGTGGCTGCTGTCATGCACAAATCCACGTTTCGGTCTGGCAGGAGTGCCCATGTATTCCATAGCGTTTTGCAACATAAACATCCTCAGAGATTAGTATGCTGAAAGTTAATGGCAGCCGGACACAGCTCATAGTTTTCTTCATCTAAAGAGCCTGGATGTTGCTCATATCTCTGTTCTGTGGAAGAAGATTTAAAGTATGAGACTTGCAAGACCTGCCTGGATACAGTCCCGAGTAATGTGCTCTGGGCAGTCCTGCTTCATCAGGGGAGTTGGACTCAGTGATCTCTAGAGGTCCCTTCCAACTCTGACAATTCCATGATTCCGTGATTCTTTTGTGTGTCAGAACCCTTTCCCAGAGTACTAATAATACATGGGTTCCTCAACTATTGTAAAAGTATAACGGCTGTTTATCTTTCTAAGAGCTCCATAGTCTTAGTTGTAGAATGCAATATCCTTACCATGAGAGGTATCTAATGGAGAAGCTTCCCTTCAGAAAGCTGCTTTAAATCCTCTCATGTTTAGAGGTAGGTATGTGGATTTCATATGTTCCTTTCTTTTCTGTATTAGATGAGTAATACTGTGATGCAAGAATTAAAAGTCTCTGTGTAGATGTTAGCGTTATGTATCCCCTCCCATCTACTTTTAAAATAGTTTGAATTCCGTGATTTGGAAGGGAAATAGGTAACATAAGGGAGATGCAGATAAAAATCCATCCTGTGGTTGGGACCAGTCTGACAGGCAGCATGATGCATTGAGGATCTTAGCTTACAATGAGGAAGGCTCTGGGGATAGAAAGTTATTTTAACGCCAGCAGTCAGGTCCCAGATATCATTGCACATTACCATATGTGGTGCTGTCGCATTCCTCAATTTAGTAAGAGGAGTTTTGTCCATCTTCTCAACTTCAGTAAGCAGCTCCTGTTTACTGGCTGAGTTTAAATTATCTTTTTTTTTTTGTCTATGTGTGTAGTTTTTATGGCTGTGATGCACGCTGATTTTCTGCTGAGAGAAATCTGGTTTTAATCTTGAATTCTAGGCTGTGTTTTTTGGGAGGCTCTCAGAAGTAAGCATGAGTCTTCAATATGGACTGAAAGTTTGATTGTTTCCTGGATGTAAGTGCCAGGACACTTTCTACTTTACACTAAATTTGACCAGAGTCTGTTGCAGCAACTCTCAGCGGTCATTAAAACATCACTTTTACTGCTGATAGTTCATTCCTACATGGAATTAAGCTGACATGTTTTGGAATATTTACTTCTCTTTACTTAGCTTTTTAACATAATTAGGCTACAGCAGTGTCATGAAAACGCATTTTTGGTTAAGCACTATAATGAAGTCTTTAATGACCTCTGGAACGTTGTGTAAGCACTGATAAATCATAGCTGTCAGGCTAGAGTTGTGAAAAATATCTACAGCAGTGGCTAGTTTCAGGGAGAGAGTCCTCCAGCAGTCGGAAACTTGGTATAATGCTATTTTAGACCCTAGAGCCCCTTGCTTCTATTTTTGTATCGTGTAAATGGATGCTTGTTGATGATGCTTACTGCAGATGCCACTTGCCACAGTCTCAGACGATGGGGAAAGTGCTGCACGGAGCAAAGGAGCAGCTGATGTTCTCCCTCTGCATAGATTCATTACTCTAACCAAGTTACTCGCATACATGCAGTCTGGAAATACTAGAGATCTTTGATCTTTAAAACTTTGTTTGAAAATGTAAATGTGCAGTTCTTTGATCTGCTTCTGAAATTAAATGGTAATTGTGAAAATTACATTAGGCAGCTTTCCACTTAAAGGTTTGTACTTCTCATTTCACACTATGTTAATTTTAAACCATGTGTCATTGCTGGGTTTTCATCAGCGAATTCTGGTAAGGGGAAGATCCTTACGTTTCTGTGTGGACTAATTATTAGCACTGTGTATATTTAGGGATTAGACCTTAACGTGGAATTCCTCTAATGCCAATTTGAGGGATTGCCAGTGACTGGGAGGAATAGGAAGGCCAAGCAGTATGAAATAGAGTTTGAGCTGCATGTGCCCGGGGTGGGATTTGTTCACCAAAGTTGTTACGAAACGCTTGGGCAAGTGCCCTGCCATGATCTGGTGATGTGTCCTCCCAGGCATCTGCTGATAGCAAAGTAGCAAAAAAGTTGTTCTTTATCTGGATTCTTCTGCACTATTGGGCTGTTTGCTGTTGCCTTTCCAAGTGACTGTCATATTCTAATCAAAAACCTACCGCGTAATTTGGGGCTCATAAAACGTTGATGAAGCTCATGCAAAGTTTGGTCTTTTTCCTTACATTAGCTTTCTAGTACGTAGTAGACTCGTCTATCTTATTTACCATAAATGATGATAAAGGCCTCTCTGCCTCTTGTCCCCTTTTCTTATAAAAGGGGCCTTTGAAGTCTGAGGGTTGCGTGAAACTGCCTATTGGTAACTCACAAGGTTATTCGGAATCCATGTGTAATAGGTTCTTTTAAGCTCCCGTTGGTTAAAAGCCAACTGAAAGTCAGCTGCTAAACTGCAATGAAGTTGTTAATTACCCCCTTAGTAAAATCACTTTGTGTGCTTTTCAATTATTAATATTTGTTTAGCGACGCGGAGATTAAGTTTGTGGGGGAGAAGGTTCAAGGTGGTTAGTATTGTATGTCTGCCACAACAACTTCAAGATGTACTTGTGGCTGGAGGAGGTTTTGTGGTTTTTTTTGTTTTGCTTTGTTTTTGTTAGGAGCAGGTAAATGTGCTTTGTTCCAGATAAGGGGAGAAAAAAACCAAACACCCTGAAACCAGAAACAATCTATGGTTTTCTGTTTTGAATATTGTCATGTGGACCTTCTGCTGTAGCTCATGCTGCAGTCTCAAAGTTTGTCGTGCTTCCTGTCTTCTCTTGATTTCCTTTGGAGATGTTTGTGTCGAATTCAGCATCATGCAGAATTACCATATTGCTGCTTTTTGCTAATTTCCATTTGTATGTGCACTGGTGGATTTGAGCATTCATCTCCAGTAATTTGCATAGGATGTTAAACAATCTGATTGCTTTGATAGCACCCATCAGAGTTAGGAAATTGCCCAGCTGAGGTGAACAGGAACATCTACGCTCAGAACTGCTGCAGCAGCCTGCCTGCATATTTGAACTTTTTTCTTTTTTTTTCTTTTTAAGCACAAAAGCAAGAGAAGATATTTCCAACTGGGGATAAAAACAGTTGCCAGGGAAAAGAAATGTGAAATATCATTTCTGTGGTTACGGAAATGATCTAGCTTGGGTTTCAGTGCTTGAAGTGTGATATCTTCCTCATTAGAATTTCTTTTAGGTGGATAAGGACTTATAAAACTTCCAGACAACTGCTCAAAATAAAAATGAACTCTTCTAGAGATTTTGTTGGGCTTTTTTAACCTAGTAATGCTTAGATTTTATTTCTCTGTCTAATTTTGCAGAATTCTAGATCATCTTTTCTCAAAACTTCTTTCCCCAATGTGTTCTCTTGGCTTCTGTGTCCTTTTGAATAAGGACAATGTGTAGAATTACTAAAAGCCTAATTCTCATATACATTAAAATTTTCTGACTAAAACTTTTGGATTGGATGCAGAGGAGACCACAGGAGCTGTCTGTCCTCTTCTGTTGTGAGGACAGAGACCACCACAGGAGGGGGGCTGGCCAGGAGTGGGACCATGCAGCAGGACCGTTCACTGCCACTCGTGGATCTTCAGCCTCTCTTGTTACCCAGGCGTCAGAGTTGTCTCTATGTGGTCACTATTTATTTTTCCTTTCTTTTTGAAGCCTGACATGAAGGTCCTGTTGTTTGAAGTGGAGGTTGACTGAACACTGAAGTGCCTTTGTAAAGCTGTTAACGTTAAAATATCAGCTGATGCTGAACTTTTTTTTAACTGTTCTGTCATAGTGAATAAACACATTTAAAGTCAAGTTCAAGCAAGTCATTAATTACCGTAGGGAATTTTTGAAGTCCAGATTTTTTTTCTCAAACTTGAAGAACTTGAAACAAGTGTACTCTGTAGGTGCCTAAGAGCAAGTAACTTGTGTTTCCTGGTGAATGAGGTTGCCAGTTTTAAACCTCTCTCACTGTTCCTTTAAGGCTAGCCCAGAACTAAGTAAAATAAAAGGCCTTGAGCTTCAGACCAAAGCTTTGACTTTGAATGAGTTGCTTGGTATGAAAAAAGAAGTGGTGGGTGTGTTCTGTTTCATGGATTTAAAAAACAAACAAACACAAAGTAGTGTCTGTTGCTGCGTTCAAAGAGGTTTGCTGCCAGAAGACCTTCCCTCCTGGAGCCAAACTTTCTTAACCTTTCTAGGGCTCCCCACTTCTCCCTGTATAATTTCATTTTTAGCCATGTTTGGGAGTCTTGTGAGCTCTTGAGAGTTTAAGGCTTTTCCAGAGACCAGAGCTACTGCAGTCGTGTAACCGTCGTGGTAGCCCCTGTGATGGAGCACAACAGCCAAGGACTGTTCCTCAGCAAGAACAGGAATCTGATAGTACAAATCTCTTCCCTCTTTAAGGTGTGAGGCTGCTATTAAGCACAGGAATCTCTTGTAACCAGAAAACCAGATATTTAAATAGCATTATGCTTAATCATATTCTTCATGTGTCTTTCCCTCTGCTCTTACTCACACCACAGGAGAAAGGTTTGACAGTGGCATCTCACACTAAACTTGCTCTTCAGGGGCTTCATTACCAGGAGAAATCACAGAATCATCCACGCTGGAAGAGACTTCCAAAGATCATCTAGTCCTACCTCACTGCAGTCACAGGGACTGCCACAACTAGACCAGGTTGCCCAGGGCCTCATTGAGCCTCACCTTGAATATCTCCAGGGAAGGGGCCTCAACCGCCTCCCTGGGCAACCTGTTCTGGTGTTCCACCACCCTCAGAGTAAAGAACTTGTTCCTAATATCCAATCTAAATCTGCTCTTCTCCAACTTAAAGCCATTGCCCCTCATCCTGTCACTGCAGGCCTTTGTAAACAGACTCTCCCTAGTCTTCCTGTACCCTTTCAGGCACTGGAAGGCTGCTCTAAGGTCTACCCGGAGCCTCCTCCAGGCTGAACAACCCCAGCTCCCTCAGCCTGACTTCGTAGGAGAGGTGCTCCAGCCCCCTGATCATTTTCATGGCCCTCCTAAAATGTGGGTACTTGTTTGAAATCTCAGGGATTTCTTCTTGGGCCAATCTTTAGACTTAAGAACAACTTTTTTTTTTTTTATTGTCTTGTAGGTATGTCATATAGAGGACTTCCTTTTCAATTTTACAATAAATATCACATGCTGGGTTTTGGCATTAGAACTTGAAATTGTGTTTAAATTAAACACTAGTAGTCGGATGAAATGGGCTTAGACAAGCTTTACTTTGTTTTGGTGCTCTAGAGCTAATCATTTACAAATTGCTGAGCTAAGGGGCACAAATTAATGACATTCCAGCATCTTAAAATAGCCCTCACTATGTCATACTGGAAGAATGTGTATTCGGCATTCAGATGCCATGAATTTCACAAATGTTTCGTTTATGTGGGGGAAAAAAAAATAGTATCAAGACACAGAAAGGAGTTGAGTTGATGTTTTGTGTCAATTAATCTGAATGCTGCAACATGTTTCTGAGCAGCACAACATTCTTCATTATAAAGCAATTATGCAAATGTAAAGATCTACAAAGAATTTTCTGCAGTAGTATTTTTTCTTTTTAGCAGAAATATTGCTATCAGAAACTTGCTAGCTTTCATTAGCTAGCAAAACATACTTAATCCAGTTTCACTTTGCGCAAAGTTTTCACATTTGATTAAAATAACAATTTCATCCATTGCAGCATACTCTGACTTCCCAAGGACACAGAAGTTATTTGGCAGGGATTCTCACCTTCCCATTGCAGTGTTTATAAGGGCAATTCCAACAAAAGACGTTTGCAAATAATGGTGAACATGGGTTTCAGGATTGCTTTATTCTACAGGGGGGTTTTTTTGGTATTTTTTTTTTTTCATTGTTGGTCGGTTGGTTGGGTTTTTTGGTAAAAGGTGTTTTGGAGGCTACATTGCAGATTTATTCTTGTCCATATGGAGAAAAAATATATTAACAATCTCTTGGCTTTTGTTTGTTTTCATTTGCTTCTTAATGCCCATTGAAATATGAAACATTCACCTGGGTTTGCTTTATTGACCCAAAGATCTCTCTTTTGGTCTCTATTGATAAGTGACTGTCACTCTTTGTGTTTAGATTTTTCACAGACATCTTTTGGCAGAGACTCTTACTTGTATGAATCTGGCACATGTTGATGTGTATTAGGCTTTGAGAAAGCTCTGTCCATACAAAACCAGGGAGGGCAACTTCTGATCTCCCAGCTTTTGACTGTCATATTTGGGATTTTTTTTGAGGTTCTTGAGCCAGCCACTGTTACTATGAAATGCTTGGTTGTCGAGCCTTGGGGATGTCTTATCTGAGTGGGTTTCTGTGAAATCTTATCTGTACTTTATCTGGACTTGCATCTTCCCCAGTGCTAAGCATGGGCAAAGGCAGGAGACCAAGGTATGGCAAAAGTTATATCCCCACTGCCAACCTGAAGCTGGGTTGTGTGCTAGACTCTCTGGCAGGGGATGAGGCAGACAAGGAAGATGGCTGTTCTCATCTTTCCACCCCAGTTTCTCCAATGAAAACATGAACAGCAGACCTTTAAGGGTTCTCTATTTTTGTCCTTTTCCTTCTGCTCCTTCATCTGGCAGCAAGGTTGTGTGGCATTTTGCATCCTCTTCCCTGAGGTGGCAAAAACGTGAATTTTTAAAGTTGTTGGGGTTTTTTGTGTGTTTCTAAAATGATGCCTTGAGCAGGTGGATTCATGCAGCACCTGTGACCAAAAGCTATGTAATGAAGTTCAGACCTGGTTTTGCTTTGAATGTTCCCTTCCAAAAAATATGTTTCTGTTATTTTTCTTATGTGGTTTCTGGATATTCTTCAAAGAAAACGCTGCAGTAGCTGCAGCAATCCTCTCTGCTCATAGCTGCCTCACTCCTACACAGCTCTGTCATTGGAGGTGCCCAGGGAGAGCCCTTTCTCCTTCAGAGCTTACAATCATAGAATAGTTTGGGTTGGAGGTCATCTAGTCCAACCCCCTTGCAATGAACTGGGACATCTTCCACCAAGTGAGGTTGCTCAGAGCCCCATCCAGCCTGACCTTGATTGAATGTTTCCAGGGATGGGACACCTACCATATTTTTGGGCAACCTGTTCCAGTTTGTAGGCCAGTTATTTTTTTTTTTTATTGGGTCAAAACAACCCTCCAACACAGAAAGGGAAACCAGAATTTTATTTAGTTTGTTGTTGTTGTCTGAAACAGTCATGTAATCCCTTTGGAGATGTAGGAGGTGCCAATGGTATGTAGACATCATCAGCACCACCACGTTGAGCCTCTCCCATTTCTCTGCAGGTATCTTCAGTGGTTCCAGGGCAGCACCCTGCTGGAGGAGCAAAGTTGGACCGCCGAGAACTTCTCTAAGCTATGGGATATAAATAACCCTGTACATAAAGAGCAGTCAGTTCCTTCCTTCCCATCCCCAGCAAGTGATGAGAATTAGCAGGCCATGCAGAGGAATTTATTTTGGGAACAGAATTAATTAGCGTGCATGAATCGGATGCAACGAGTACCTCAGTCTTTAAATTCTAATAAATCGTAGTTGCCCATGCAACTTTTGCCATAACATTAGAGTTAGAGTCTAGTGTTTGGTGTACATGTGGTGGTGTAAGTGCTGCTTTAACTGTGTGTCTTCAGAGTTGGCAATGATCCTGATCTGAGAATTATAGTTACTTGAGGGGGTCATACTTGTGTCTGTTTCCCCTTCCCCCACCATAAGTGTACAGCTTTTCTTTTTTCTTGTTTTAATGCCTACTATGACCTGACATTATTATAGGGTTGAAATTCTGATTTGACATTCAGAATATACAACCTAAAATAAACTGATGTATATGTAGACGTTTTTTGTGTCTAGGTTATGTTTTGAGCAGTTGATGTAAAGTACTTCATTTCCAAAACACCTCCAAAACTCCCCCCGAAACTCACTTTGTTCTGTCTTATGCCCTAAATCCTGCAGATGCATACATGCTTAACTAAGAGTTTTTTCTGGGTTTGGTATTCAGATGATGAGACTGAGTAATAAGCTCTTTCATGTGGAAATTGCATATGTGGCTGGAAGGAGCTCAGAGGTCACGTAGTTCATGAATACTCTCTTGTAAGACCGGATATTCTTATACCGAGATCATTGCTGGTGTATATATATATATATTTAACCTTTTAAAATCTGGCAGACTGGTCTATGGTACGTAACTCTTATAGTTAATTTTTCTTCCCTGATACGTGAGAATTTTCTTTTCTGCAAATGTAACCGATTAGTACAACTTTTGCTTTGATAAACTTGGAAAAGAAGCATTTCAGCAGTTTCATCTCTTCTTTATAATAACTAGTACTCATACTCTCAAGCCTCTCTTCTGGCTTGTCTTGAAGTGTGATAGCACGTAGCAAACAAATAGTAGGACAACTACTGCACCAATACAAACCGATAAATAATCACTTAAGACTGTGGCATTGCATAAAGGGCTGTTGTAAAAAGCAAACAAAAAAAACTACAAAGAAACAAACAAAAACCCCCACCCAACAAAGTTAGTATTGTTTTGACCTGTACAGGAATATCCTATTTTGTGTGTTTGGTTGTCCTGTTTTGAGAATAAGACTTTATAACTCATCCTTGCTGAATTTCCTTTTGCTGAATTTTAGACCACTGCTCCCATTTAGGACTAGAATGGCAAATTCTCATCTCTCCCTATAATGCTCATTCGGTGTCTCAGTTTGGGTTTGTAAGTAATACGGTTGTGGTCTGTCACCTAATTCTATTGAAGAGCACAGAATCATAGAATGGTTACGGTTGGAAGGGACCTTAAAGATCGAGTGCCAACCCTCCTGTCATGGGCAGGGACACCTCCCAGTAGACCACCTTGTTCAAAGCCCCATCTAGCCTGGCCTTGAACACTTCCAGGGATGGGGCATCCACAACTTCCCTGGGCAACCTGTTCCAGTACCTCACCACCCTCACAGCAAAGAATTTCTTCTTAATATCCCATCTAAATCTCCCTTCTTTCAGTTGGAAACCATTACCCCTCATCCTATCACTCCACTCTCTGGGAAAGCGTCCCTCTCCAGCTCTCCTGTAGGCTTGCTTCAGGTACTGGAAGGCTGCGCTCAGGTCTACTCAGAGCCTTCTCCAGGATGAACAACCCCAGCTCTCTCAGCCTGTCCTCATAGGAGAGGGGCTCCAGCCCCCTGATCATCTTTGTGGCCCTCCATTGGACCCGTTCCAACACACTGAAGAGTCCTGGAAGCTGAAATAACTTCTCTTACATGCAGTTTAGTACGTTATCCCAGTCTGATATTGCACCTTAGAAACATGCTCTTTACATGTGGTCTTCTTCCTGCTGCCACATAATGGCCTTTTGATCTCCTTACCTTGATTGTATTTTCTCAGTCTGTCTGTCTTTATATAAAATAGCAAAGTTTTTCAGCAGTTGCATAATTTAAGTCCATCTATAGCCCACTTTTCTTCTTGCATATCAGACTACTTACTTTGCCAAAGTTGGAAAAAGAAGCTTTTTAATACCGAAGTGTTGTCTCCCTTCCAAACAGCTATGGCGTGGTGGTGGTGGTGGGTCAGCAATATTTAATACCCTTCCAGAATCAAAAGTTGGGGAAATTAGTCTAAGTGTTTTTCTAACTCTTTTTCTGGTTTCTTCTCGTGTTCTCACACCTCTAAAGGGAACCTTTATTTTTAATTTTTTCGGTCAATGACACCTGTCCAGCCCTTTGAGTTGAAGGTAATTGCTGATGGCTTAGAGCATGCTGTAGAACACAGAATAATATAATTAAGCAAATTCTTCCAGACTTTGCCATCCTCAACACTTTTCTTCTACTCTCAGTGGTAGTTTTCCCAGTCCTATGCTTCTCTGAAGAATCCGACAGCACTTTAACTGCAGATCATAGCTACTGTGTCATTAACTGTTTATTTACTTTCATCATACCAAATCTATTCTTAATTTTTCTTCAGGCATGGCT
The DNA here is from genome assembly GCA_013400375.1 of Thinocorus orbignyianus. Classification (NCBI taxonomy): domain Eukaryota; kingdom Metazoa; phylum Chordata; class Aves; order Ciconiiformes; family Thinocoridae; genus Thinocorus; species Thinocorus orbignyianus. The sequence goes on along the minus strand of VXBW01000007.1, from coordinate 407,689 downwards.
ATAGAATTTCTTCTACATTTTGTCTTTATTTTTTCACTTTTAACTCTTTTTACCATGCTAATTGTGCTAATTTTGTTCACTTCTGTTTGTGCAAATTGGTTACTCAAAGATTTTCTCTTTAATTTACTGCTGTTTGGTTTAGGCTATTTGGTTTTTCAACATGTTTTTGATAAAATACAAAATTAAACTAGCCATAGTACTTTATTGATTTGACTGGACACCTACCAGATTCTGTAATAGCCTTTAAGCCAAAAAATACATTTTTGAGCCCTATTGTGAGGTAGCACTGAGTAGTCTCTCTACACAGACAGCAGAACTGAGGTTCCCTCCTTATATCGTGCAAAACTGCCATCTTATTAATAAAATTTTTGAGTGGGGAACTGAGCTACCCGTCTTGACATGCCTTATTTAAAGTAGTCCCATATTTTGAAATATTAATTGTAATGTTAAAACCTACAGGGCACTCGTGGTATTTTGCATAACCCATTGCTTAGCGTCCTTGCTAAATGACTAGGTACTCATTTCTCGAGTTAGTGTTTCTTCTACAGGAAGATTTTTGGGGGCCCTTTCTGTTTTAGTTAGCAGCAGATGGTGGTTGCAAGCAAAGGCAAAAGAAAAACATGTGAGGATGGCTATTGGAATGGTGTGTATAGGCGTGTCAGCTAACAGGCTGTCATCTGGATATCTATGCGATGGAATAGGGTACCGTGCTGAGTTTTAATGACTCTTTACTTTGTAGTTACAGTTGAGGCGCCTTTTAAGATTCACTGAGTTGTCCGTAGTAGGCTGTTACATTTCCTCCTTTTATTCCAGTAAAGGTGTTACGGGAAACTTCCATATGTTTGTCCCAGCAGAAGCAACATCTTCAGTGATTAAAAACCAGTCACTTTAACTACATGTGTGAAGGTGAAAACGAAGTCATTACATTCAGAACAATAAAAAGAAAACCACCACATTAATTTTAGTGTTGCTGATAAAGAACACAGTTATTGGTGAAAATAGGCTTTTTTTCTTTTTTACTTTTTTTTTCTCAATGAAATCTTGCTGAAGAACTGAACAAGAAAATTTTCTACTTGTTGCTTTAAAAGAGGTAGGCTCTTGGCATGAGGGTGAACTTGCTGGTTTGAGATTATGGTCCCTTTCCTAATTAAACATGAGGATGACAAGAGCATTTGGTGCTAAAACGCTCATTGGGCACTGTGCAGCTGTCTTTCTGTTCCTTAGTCAAAAGTGTTATGTGACTGGGAGATACAGTCTCAGATTCATACTGTTTATAAATATTTGATCAAATAATGTATCATCTCCCAAGCCATGGGAAATCAGCAAGGCAGAAATAATGCAAGCTGTAGATGCCATTTCATTTTGAAGTGTATCAGGCATTGCGATGGGAAAGGAAGAGCAAATGTTCTTTGAGCATTTATGATAAGTACAGTAAAGGTTCGTGCCTTGATCTTCGTGATCAGGGTCTGAGAGGAGACTTCTTATCCGGGAGGGAAAGAGAAGTTTAGAAGCACAGCACCATGATGCACACTGCCTTGTTTCTTCTTTTTTTTCCCCCTCTGAGTGTACCTATCACTTAAACAGTGGCATTTTGCTGCCTTTTCTTGCCAACCAATATAATCGTAATTCACTTTTTTGTTATGCTTTCACTGATGGTATTGTATTACGAATTTAGAGTATTTCTTTAGTAACCAGTACTATCAAAAGTCAGTATAGAGTCCTAGGCTTGTACATAATTAAGAGAGCTTGCTAGCCTACTTAAAGGGAAAAAAAAAAAAAGTGCTGCCTAAAACTAGTTGTTTGCATAGTTCCAAATTAGCAGTAGTGTGTATATTGCTGTGCTCAGTGGTTTTGTTGGTATCTAACATAAAAAGCCAAAACCATTGTATTCGCAGAGAAAGAAGATGTTGGAACAGTTTGGTAGCATGTGTAGAGTCCAGATGCAAAAAGAGCAGGGTATGTGTGTTTATGTAATACTTGAATATGTAGCTTGTAATAAATGACAGGAACACGAAGGGGAAAGAAAAGCTTGGACACTTTCATTTTTGTGCTTCATAGTTCAAAACAAAAGTGATTTGCCTTTAACTTATTTATACTGGATGACTGCAGGTATTGAAGAAGCTAATTCAGCTGAAGGCGATATTTTAAAGAAAATTATTGTCAAAATAAATTCCACTTTATAACAGCAGAGGTCAGAATATGTCAGGAGATCTGTGAAATCAGTTCTGCAGTGACACCCAGATTCTGTGTGAATTCACACCCAGTATCTATCCAGGCTCTCAGACTGAGGCACAAGTTTTGAAGAATGCTGGCGGACAGAAGATATACAAGGTGGTTTTTTTTTTTTTAATAGCATATTCATTACACACCTTAGTTAAAAAAGGCATTGTACAGATTTAGTACAAGTTAGACTTGTGTCCAGTGTTTTTTCTGGATATGCATTTCCTTATCTCATTGTGTATCATAAACAAAGAAATACTTAAGCAAGTAGGTATTAAAAAAAATTGGTATATGGGGGTGGGAGGAAGTGGTGGGTGATATTTCTCCTTTCTGTAATGTTTTCTGATGCAAGAGAAGTGTTTGTGAAAAGATGTGCTGCTCTCTCTATCTGTGGTGGTTTTTTCTCCCCATTTAATTACAGAGAAGGCCGGAACTCCTCTTCTCTATATATGAAAGTACTGGTATCCTCCCTCCCCACCCTGCGAACGTGCTGACATACCTGCTACAGGTCACTGTCAGACCGAGGATGCTGGGCGAGGTGGTAACTAGTTTAACTCAATGGGATAATTCCTTTGTTAGTCTGTAAGCGTTGTGCAAGTGGTGCCTGAATGCTTCAAGCTGAAGTTTCATCCAACTTTTTGTATAAGCAGAAAATATTTAGGAGGACATGACTCCAATAAAATGCAATAATTTTGCAGTGCCCCCAAACAAAATTTAATCTTGCATCGGAAATAGCATTGATGCTACAAAGTACCATTCCTTTCTCTCTGGAATTTTGAATAGAAAAACCCCAAAGACATCATTCTGCTTTGATAAAGCGATGACCTAATGTTAAAAGCACTTCCCAGTTTTGTTTTTGTAAATGGTAGGGAAAGTCTCTTCAGCTGCTCTGCTGAGCTGTAGGTAAAATGGTCAAATTTTTCCTGTGGAAATGGCAATCGTGTACCCGATCAAGCAGCAGAAATTGGCATAACTTCATGCAATATGTATGGAGGAAAATGTTTAAATTGGGGGTAGTCTATGCTTTGTTTCAGTTGCTAGGCGAAACTTCAGACATTCCTGAAGTCTGCATGCCCTGGAAGGCAGCTGGTCATAGAAACCATTGTGGCTTGAACCTGAAATGCTTGAGACATCTTGCCTACGGTGGAAGAAAATGTCAGTCTTCCAGGACATAGGTATTTTCTGCTGATGAGAAACTGTATGAATTGTCGATAATATTTTGCCATTTAAAACATTATTACTTTAAAATACAAAAGCAAGTTAAACTAGATATGAAAAGTGCCCGAAGTACATGCATTGGTTTATAATCCTCTGGATTGTACAATATATATACATGTATAAACTGTATCTTTCCTGTCATTACAAGGTACAAACATAATCCTACTAAATGAATAGATAAGAGTAGTCTTCCAAGACCATTTTTTATAGCTCTGGATAGAATGTTTTCTGGTACAATTTGCTTGCATCTCAGTCCTTTTCTTGTGTGCGGTGCTTTTCATCACAATTTGTGTGGCTGTATCATTAGTTGAGGTTATGTAAACATGTAAACTGTCCCACTATGGGTTGGAACCTCTCTGTTTTTTTTACACAGGACTGAAGGTCAGTGTCTCCCTTTGAGAAACATTTATCTGCATATGGCTGACACGTCCTGTCAGCCATGTGTGGATAAATTATTTGATATGCCGTTGTCTTTCTTCCAGAGCAAAATAAATGAATGTTTTCAGCAACATGGAATTTTTTAATTATATATGTATATATATAAAAGGGTGTTGAGCATTCACATTTTAAATGCTTAGTGGGTTGAATATGGAAACTGTGGGGTAAATTTCTGCCTCTCCCTTGCAGGGTATGGAATTGTTTACTAAGAGTCACGAACATTTCTCCAAGCATGTCATAATAAATATAACCAAATTATGATTGTCTTTTGTAATAAGGGGGAGATTAGCTGCTTTTGACTAGTAATTAAATCCTACCTCTGGGCAGCGTACATAGCAACTCTGTGTAGCTGCTATGACAGTTGGTCTTATCTTGGGCTCTTCTAAACACACCCAGGGGAGGTGGCAAGCACTCTGTCAAACCAGTTTGGCTCCTTAAACATTTAAATAAATAAAGCTGCATCTGCAGAGGTGCAGTAAAATGGCTGGAGGAAGCATTCGCGCTTGAGGTGGTTGAGTAACACTTGGGTTGTATCAATGCTCAGTCTGGATCAGAAACCAAGTGGTGAGTGACAGTGTCGAAGAAGAAAGATAGTAAGAGGAAAGCGTTGGAAGAGTTTGGAAGAGCAGCAATTGTCAGTTGTGGCTTCCCTTCTGGACCACAATCTCTCCTCTGTGCTCTTCACCTTAACTCTTTAATTGAGGTGCAACAGTTATCCCTGCGTGGGGCCACCTATGGCTTTGGCAGCTGGTAATACTTTTATCTCTGGTTTTGCAAACCAGGCAGAAGAGTTCCATGGAGAATAAGAGTTTTCTAGTGGTGTATTTGGCTTAATAAATACTCAAATAACTAGACTGAAACATTCAGATAGGAAAGAGAGATGACACAACGGTGTCATGCATAAAGAAGACTGCTTCCCTGTCACCTTCAGTCTTTAAGTAGAGAGTGAAGTTCTGATTTTGAGGTCAGTGGTAGTCTGATCCCTGATTTCTGCTAGCAATGACATTGGTTTTGTAAAGGCAAATACATCCCAAACAGTGAAGGAGTTGCATCTTTGGGGGAGAGTATATATACTTCTGAGTAATGGGCGAGTAGTGTAAGCTACTGTTCAAGGTGGAACATCTGCTGTAAGATGACAAAAAGGTGTTGAAGGACGGGTAGCAGGAATAAGATCCTCTGAGAAGCTGAAAGCTGTGTGATCAAGCACAAGAGCACTGGTGGTTTTTGTGTTGGTTTTTTTTTTCATCAAATATTCCTTTATATTTAAGTCCTTCAAAAGGGCTGTGTTCAAATTTTAGAACTGCTCATAAACCTAATCAGAGACAAGAGTTGGTCAGCAAAATTTACTGAGCCCAAACTTCCTTATTCTTTTGTCCAGACTGATATTCTGACTCCCCTGGTTGCGCTCCTGTCATCTTTTCAGATGCACGCCATCCTTCTGTGGCTCCCTTGGACTTCAATTTCCTCCGTAGCCATCCTTCCTCCTCTGACTGCAATTATTTAATTTCTTTGCCAGAGGCGGTTTCTTTCATCTCCTGCCAAGAAGAGGGGCTACGTGTAAGCACAAAGCCTCTGGTCATATGCCGTACCTGGCGTCTCTCATTAGATGGTGCTGCGCAGCAGTGGCGATGTCCTCTCCCGTCCAGCGCCCTAATACAGGAGCTCATTACCTGTAATGCTGTGTACCTCTGTGAGCCTTGGGAAATAGAGCCTTCAGAAGCCTCACTCCCAGCTTAATAACTTGGTGCACGCACAGGGTGCTTCAAATACTCCGATCTAATTGTTTGTGTGTGTTTATATTCCTTTAAACTTCGGATTTTAAGAATTCCTAAAATAACTCCCACAAAACCCCCCACATTACCATTGTTCTTGACGCTGGAGTTCTATATATAGTTTTTTCTACAGCTTCCTCACTCTCATTTTTTAAAACTTAATTGTAGTTGGAAAAAAAACAAAACCCAACTAATAAACATAGTAATATCCAAGAGCTTTGCAGTCTTTCTTTTATTTTGATTTGAACATATTGTATCAGTGAAGTTCTCTTAAACTAACTCTTCTCCCTGAATTATTCCAGATCTGGAGAAGAGCGTGAGAGCTGGAGAGGGACTCTTTGTCAGGAAGTGGAGTGACAGGACAAGGGGTGGTAATGTTTTTTAAATTGAAAGAGGGTAGATTTAGACTGGATATCAGGAAGAAACTCTTTGCTATGAGGGTGGTGAGGCACTGGAACAGGTTGCCCAGAGAAGTTGTGGATGCCCCACTCCTGGAAGTGTTCAAGGCCAGGCTGGATGGGGCTTTGAGCAACCTGGTCTAAGTGGGAGGTGTCCCTGCCCATGGCAGAGGGGTTGGAACTCGATGATATTTAAGGTCCCTTCTAACTCTAACCATTCTATGATTCTGTAGTATTTTTACAACTGAAGCTGTAATGCTTAATCAGTGTTAATTTCAGTGACTTCCACCTGATTATTTATTTCTACATAACTTTGACTAGATAATACTGAAATTTCTAAAAGCTGTCATCTAAGCACTGGAATTAATGCCGAGTGCCATAGTTTATGGGAAGTGGGGTCATAACTGTTTTTTTCCAGACTCCATATGTGGCACTAATTGCCTTTATGGTGTCTTTAGACCCTGTTAAATGTTAGTTTCTGCACAGATCTTTGCTCACTGTCCATCTGCTGCCGTGTTAATGAGCTACCTTAATAAACCTGGTGAAATGGGTTGGAAACCTGTGGGCGTAGGTGGAGAATGAAAAAGGAAGGGATGTGGGGACGGGAGGGAAGATGAGGTGAGAGACACCTGCTGGTTCCCCAAACCCTATGTGCACGCATGTGGGTGTATGTGTGAGAGAGAAAGGGGATGGGGTTGGTGGTGGTAAATGTTTTTGGCTGGAGCTAACTCAAGCCACAACTTGGTATGTATTCTACTCAAAGTACTATTTCCAGTAAAGGTTGAAAAATTTGCAAAGAGTGACAAATCTCCAGTAACAACAAGCAATGACTTCCATAGATGAATAACCTCACTGAACATGCGAAAGCAATTGTAGCTAAAGCATTCCCTTCTTGGGTGCATATTCTTTTCTCCAATGCCTCTCTCCTCCTTATGCCAAACATAGTTCCAGGATCTTGCAGTTCGATCCCTCGTTTGCTGATGGTGCTGCCCTCTGGAGAGCCATGCCTATTTAAAATATATGAAAAAAATCAAAATATTAGATACATCCAGGAATCAAAGCAATTGGTTTGTGGCAGAGAACTGCAGTCTAGGCCAGGAGTACACTTTGGTTTTGACCACTTCTTTCACTATCTCTGTATTGCTTGGCCACTCACATAAATAATCCCAACAAGGGCTCGCTTGCAAATTAGTAGCAGAGTTTTGGTATATTCTTCTTAATTAGTGTAAGCAAAGGTCTTTCCTATAAAAACAAATGCTAATGAACTGACAACATGTATTGAAACTTGCAGCATATACTCTCTGACCTGGAATTACAGTGTTAGTAAAACTGAGCTATAAATGCAGGAGATACAAGCATCAGAATGCTCTTTACAGCTTGTGTTTATCTCTTGTTCTAAATGAACACGAACAAAATATTTAAAGATTCAACTACAACGAAGCGGAGACATTACTTACAATAAAAGAATAGATTAAACTTTTAGACAAATGTGAGGTTAGTACCTCTACGGCAAAAAAGTCAAGTTTGTAGTTGCTGTATTCCATTGTTTGCCCTAAACAAATGTTATTTTAGTATCGTTTACTTGAAATTTTAACAGATAAAATGTTATGTCTCTATTGTAATTGAAGCTTGTAAAATCACTTTTTTTTTTTCTTGTTCAGCTGAAACTGATGTGCTGCAGCTGTCACAAAGTTTGCTTTCCTCCTTTTGCTAAAGTGTTGGTATAAACGGATTTTACATTGAGATTTTTGGGGTGGGTTTTTTTATTATTGTTGCTTGAACTTGAAGCTCTTTGTGAGGGCACATGGCTGGCCATCCCATCGGTCACGTACTGCCTGGCTGTCAGGGCACTGAATCACTGGATCTTTGGGTATGTTAAGCCTCTCAAGAATCTGCACAAAGTCCAAATGTTATCCCTCTCTCATCTCTGGTGTGCTTTGGCTCTAGCCCTGTGATGCCCTTCCCTGGTGCTGCTTGGAAATCCTGGCTTATTTGGCATGGTCGTTTTGGGGCTGGAGAGACGTGGTGAAATTTGTGAGAGGGTTACGTGGGGAATGTTTGTGGTTTGGAGTTTTTTTCTTTTTTTAGTACTATATTAAAACAAAGTCATCTGGGTGATTGCAGGAGATTTTTCTAAATGCAAACCCTTCACGTGAGCATGAAGAAGAAAGTAGGAGTAGAGGCCCTGGGTGCCATTTCAGGAGGGCAGGAAGATCATGGTTTCCTTTTGTGACTGCTCAGCTAGCCCTCCAAGACCTGTCAGTGATGTGCCTGAGTCTTCTTGCAAGTCCTCTTTCCTAAGCTGTGTTGTTGCTGATGTTCTTCTAGTCTTTTTACTTCAACATCCTAAGGAAGATGTTGAGAACGTACTGGTTTTCTGTACAAGGCAAGCTTTTTGTATGCCCTGGGTGGACACTATGTAGGAGTCCAGCTGAGATGCAGCTATGCATGTGTTCATTTATCTCTTGATCGCTTATTCCCCTGCTTGGAAGGGCATTGGCAACATGAGGCCAGGTAACAACTGATGCAGTGCTGAAGATGTTTCAGAAAAAAAGTTTAAGAAATGGCATATGGAGTGACTGGCTTTCACAACGGGCAAGGTTAGAAGTTGGCTCACGTGAGAGTGCATACATGATGAAACAGGATTATTAAAAGATATCTAATCAGTGAAACTGGAGTCTTTGCTCACCACTTCTTCTGTTATCTCAGTCAGTCGCTTTGCTAGAAATCATTCCTTCACATTCCTCTTTCCTTGAGTATGTTTAATTCTATTTTTAAACTTTTTTCCCCCCTATGGCAGAAGCAGTTGCTCAGCTCTAGTACACCACCACTACACTGTGAATGACTTGAAAAAGATAACTATCAATCAACCAGTTTTTTGCGTATTTGAGAAATTCAGTCATTGGTTTCTCTTTGTTTCAGGGGTGAACTGGATGTTTGGATGTCTGTTTTCTCATGTCGTTTTTTTCCCTTTTCTCTGCTTAATTAGGAACACTTACAGTTAAGGTGCCCACTACCACCCTTCTTTTACCACCAATCACTGAGCTAGTATGGAGATCAGCTGGCAAATCTTAAAATAATCATGTTACTCAGTTTTGGAAAGGTGCATAAATACTTCTATTTAACTGAAGTTAGTTGGGAATACATGCAAGGAAGTAAATACTGGTTAAAATTGAAATCGGCATGCAACAATTAGGATGGCAGCTTTAGAACTTCTGCTCATTTAAACTGTCTATGGAATTTATAATTTCCAAATAGATAAGATATGCCTATATTAATAGAATAAAATGTCAGTGATTTGTGTTTTTCAGAGATTCCTAGTCACTCAAATTTCACTTTGTATTTGCAAGTTTTAAGTGTTTCTGGAGCATCTGCCTCCATCTAGTTTATACTACCCATCTGTGCATATCCAGTGAGACCATTTTTATCACACAAGCTGATGTATGTTGTTTTTCCTAGTTTGACAGCTGTCAGTACAGTCACATCAGTATAAACAACAGTTTACTTGTTGTTTTGCAGGATGATCTTGTTTGGGAGTGGGAGTGGGGGGGTGGAGCTTGACTGAATTGATTGATCCTAAATATTTATCTTTACTCTTTCTGCAGTATTTTTTTTCCTGAAGTCAGGGATTCCCTTAAATACTGGAAGAACAGCTTCACTTCTGTCCTTCAGATTGTATTTTTATACGCAGTTTGACAGAAGAGGTGAAAAAACTGAGTGTAAGCAGCTGACTATCAAAGATTTATGCTTCTTACACCTTCCACAGCAGTAATCACGTAACTCCATGCTTGCCCCTTATTCACTGTTTTTCTTCATCTTCTGTAAAAATGCATGTTATTTCAGGAGTCTTGGCATGTCTGTCCAGAAGGCATACCACAATAAGACCCCATCATTATGTTGATGATAGAAAATAACAGTAAGACTCTTTCAATAATCAGTCATTTCCTTTTATAAATGTCTGTTCTGGTTTGTTATCAAAGGCAGTTTTGGCTGAAGACTGAAAAATTTCCACATCCTCTGGAATGAAATGATGCCCAGGGATTTGGGGTATGGGGTTGAACAGGAGAGTAGAGGTTTGCATTGAGCAATAGAACAGAAATTATTCCAACTGAAGAACAGAAGCCTTGCAAGTACAAAGGGAGACATTCACATGGGCCAGCATAATTGATCAACGGCTAAAATATTAATCTCCTTCAGCCTTCTTACTTTTTTTCTGTACAGTTTGATTATAGAGGAGACTTCTTGGTAGATATTTTTTCTTATTATTTCCAGCCACCTCAGCTCTTTTCCTTAGTAGAGTTGTGCCTCTCATGAAGTTTAGCAATGAGTTGTGAGGACTTGAAAGGAGGAGCTTCCTCCTGTTGAAATTCAGGCCTTGCTCTTCACTGCTGTGCAGTTGTTAGTCAGGGCAGCGTCAGAAGTTCATTACTGGACAGCTGACCAGGAAAACCTCTTGGGTACCAGCCTCTTGACCTTCTTGTTGACCTCTCAGGAGTTAAGGACCATAAATTAAATTGTGATCAGAAGGGAAGATGACAGCATGGTTCCCTCTATAACCTTGACTGCTTTAGACTTGACACCCCTCCTGCAGCTGGAGGTAAGATGCCAGCAGTGTTTTCTTATGTAGATCTTCCAAGGTCTCAAAATTCAGGGGGACAGATCCTGGTTGCTTTAAAAAATGAGCTGCTTTTTTCTACCACTTGCCCTTGAGAAGGCTAGTGGCTGCTGGGATCAGGTTGTTTGCTGCAACACCAAAGACTTTCTACCCAAATGGCTCATTTTGTCATTTTTACATTCAAGACTGTGCATCCAACCCCCTGAATATGGCTCCTACCTTCTGCCCTTTGAAGATCTGGAGAAATCAGTTGACTACTAGGAGCAAATTCTGGCAATGTTAAGGTTATTTTATTTGGGTTTTTTTTGTTTGTTTGTTTTTTTGTTTGTTTGTTGTTTTTTTTTTTTTAAAAAAAAAAAAAAAGAAATTCAGGGAGGAGAAACCTGGTAAGTCTGCGAAGGCCAAACACCAGAAGTTCATTACCTCAAAGCACGATGGCATCATTTTTGTTGACAGCTGCCACATACACTGTTCAAGGACAAGCTCATATCCTGCATGGCATTTAAAAAGGACTGCAAATAGCTGTGAAGGGGGGAGGCAGGATCTCTTGCAGGACTTTGGGTGGTGCATCTGAAATGTCCCACAAAGCAGCTACTCATGGTCTCAGTCCAGAATAACCACCTGTTCCTACTCAAATACAAGAGAAAAATTACCTGCTGCTTTTGACAGCTCCTAAAAGGTGAAATACATCAGGCTGAGGTAGAGCACGTTAGTGACAACTGTATATAAAATGCAGTGGGCTCGAAATAACGTATATAAATGTGTCATGAATCTACTGCTAGGCTCTGCCAAACTGTACAGATGCCAGAGCACTGGGAGTTGCTTGAATGCTTGCTTGTTGGCTGTGGGTGTAGCCTATATATCTCCTTGTGTGTCTTACAGTAACAGTGCTCTTCTGGAGTGATGTATTGGATGAGGGTGGTTAGACCCAAACGAGTGCTGTAAATGGAGCTGTGTAATGCTGGGATTATGTAAGGATGGAAGCCGTTTGCTGTGTCATCTGATCCAGATGGTAACTGTGGTGTGGGAGGGGAAAAAAGGCCGTTAGCAAGGTAGTATTCAGACATTGATGCGTATATGAGGTGATCTGCCAAGGTGGGCACTGTGACAGAAACTGGCAGGTGTAGCCAAAATTCTGTAGTGTGGATGGTACCACAGCATCAGATTTGTGTAATTGTCTGACTGCTCACGTGCTGTAGAGAACTACGACTTCTATGCAGCATTTGGCTTTTCTTACTGTGGGGGACCTGAAGTTGATAAATCAACATAGTATCCTTGAAGTCACCATCTGATTAATTGCTTGTCCCATGATATCCTTGCATGAGCCTGCATTAACACTGTTGCGGTCATATGTAGTTCAGTCTCCTTCTTGAATCTTCCATCTCCAACCTTTGACCCTACATCAGGGAGCTGCATGCTTCATGCTGGTGCAGTTAGAATTTCTCTCAAAGTGGTGCACAGGGTCCTTGCATGATATGCGGTGGTGTAGTCTACATGGGGTGGTGGTAGAGGAGCTCTGAATGAGATAGAGCAGAGCTGGCCAGTGTAAACTGTTGAACCAGTTGGACAGTAAGTACTTGGTTTCTCTGCAGCAAGGCATTGCTTAGGTGACATGCTGGTCATGAGGCAGTGCCACCTTGTTGTTTCTGAGAAGCTAATGCTTTTGTGATGGAGCCTCTATATGCAGTGTCAGTCTTCCATGGGATGGGGACAGTCTAGGTTTGCTGTTGCCACCACAGCAAAGTGTAATTGAGAAACCTGCCGCTTTGAGTTGCACATGGAGGTATGTATGGGAAGCCAACCCAGTTGAAAACATCTGCTATCCTGTGGTGGAGCTGCCTTTCTGCTGAAGCCATTCAAACTTGTGTAAACCACGGAAGCAACTTGAGATGAACTCCCTTAGTATTTTTTACCAACACTGAAAAACCTTTTGATTTTGAATAGCTTGTAAGGCAAAAAGGCCTATTATGATCAGCTGTATTTGGTGTGTAATAGGACAAGCCAAAGAAATGTACTCAATGTTAATTTTGGTACGGAGGAGTATAATCAGCCTGTTCTCTGCCATGTGCTTTTTGTTTGGTCCATCGTGATTTTGATGTCATGCCATCTTCAGAATGGCTGATCTCTGTTTCTTTCTTCTTGATTTGCATCCTACAGAAATCACAGCAAACCTGAAATTAAAGTAGCCCTCTGTGTGTGCGTGTGTGTAAGCATTTTTAAAATGTCTAAATTTAAGTAAAGACTTAATTTACATACTCTTTGAAGTAAATTGCTTGGACCTGGCAATTGCAAGTTACCAAAGTATTTGGGGACGCAGACTTACAAAAATAAAATCAAACTATTTTACAGCGGTAATTAAATGTGATTTTATGATATAGCCTTTAATTATGTCATTGCTCTCTTTCTATCAAAAAAGCAGAGAACAAAGCGCAATACATTCAGCTGAACGAAGGAGAGAAAAGAGGCATAATTTGAAAAGAGTTGTTGTTCAAATATGGATAAAAACAACTCTTGCACGATATCGTCTTTATTATTTGGTAGCTCACATGGCCTAAGTGGTTGAAAAATTGTCCAAAATCAATTATGCCTATTACATAAGAGTACCGCACCCAGTATAACCAGTTCTAATGAATAAACAGTGACTCACACATCGTAGACATTGTTTGAAGATGTAGTATCTCAGCATGGGATTAATTTTGTTTTACTCGAGTTCTTAAAAGTCTGAACTCTGAGCTAGTCCATGGCTCCAGGCTTGTCATGGCGTTTTTTATTTTTTTTTTAAATGATACCTAGTTCCCAAGAGGGCTTTCATTGTTAAACTGTTCTTGATGCCTTCATGTAAGCCAGATGAAAGCCCATGCTGCTAGAAGTCCTCCCTCTCTGTACAGAAGCTAAGTTTAAAATTGAGTACTTACTTTTGTGACATCAACAAAGTCAGAGTGTTGTGCAACTTGGAAAATGTTTCAGTTTCAAGCCATCAGTGTTAAATTGTTCTTTGAGAATACCTCTTAATTACTTAATTATTAGTTATCCTTTAAAAGTCAATATTAATGAAACCAAACTTGGCAGTACCGACGCTTTTATTTGAATGTCAACAAACCACGTAGTCGTCAAAATCTGTAGGTCACAAGATCGGTCTGACAGCTCCATCCTGTATATCAAATCAGTGTTGATTGCCACAGTGGCTGCACAAATAACTTAGTCAAAATGCTTCCAGGTAATGCCCTCTAATGTAGTTTCAAGAGGTCTGCAAATCTAATAGTAGCAGTTCCAAGCTTATACTTGAGTTGGACTCTCTCATTGTTCAAGGGTGGCTTCTAGTTATCTGAGGTCATATGCCTAAAGACTTTGTGGCAGTCAAAAAAAGTTCCACCCACCATTTTGGAGGCTGAGGTGTGGTGGTTTTTTTGGTTCGGTGTGTGTTTTTTGTTTGTTTGGTTGGTTGGTTTTTTTGTGTGGAAAAGACCACAAGATGCACTATAAAACCATGATTATGCGCTGCATCATGGCACTCTTGTGTTCTAGAGGGGCTACGCTGAATTTCAGTTATTATAGTTTTAATTATTCTTGAGAATAAATTTCGAGGAGTGATCTCCTTAGCTACACGCTGCAGTTCTAGGATTACTTTTTTAAAGGAATTTCAGTGTGAAGGTTGACTTCGCAGATTTGGGATGGGCCCAACTGTAGGTGAAGCAAAACACCTCACTATCTGTTGCATACGTGACTTAGCAGTAAACTGTCTATATAAAACCAAACATTTGGACTGTGTAGACCTGTAGATGTCAGCAACAACTCCAGAATGATAATAACTTAAGAGCTGATTGGAATTTGAAACTTAACCATAAAACTAGACCAGTCCCTATTACAGTACAGTTCTGCTGTATAACATGCAAACTTCAAGTTTCTAGTTTGCAGAATGAAGGGCTTAATTTATAATCCATATTCCCTATTACCTAGGGAACACAAATATTTATATTTAAACTTACAGTGATGTTATGCTACACTGGCTAGCTTCCTTAAAATTATTATCACTAAATGTAACAGTTTTCTGTACGAATTTGGAAGAAAAAGGCCATATTTTATTTGAGATAAAGGTAATTTTTGGATGCTGTGTTTTGAAATTATTCTTGAAAATGGTATTGCTAAGATGCAACATCTACTCTTTTGTAAAAGCAGACTGTTAAAAAAATACTGAATAAAAAGAAGTTTCCTCAGGGGAATTGCTGTTATCCTTTGTTTTTAAAAGTTTCAGCATTGCTTCCCTTCAAACCCCTGTTGAAATCCTTCTTATCTCAAGTTGATTTATCCGTACTCTTTCTCCTTATTTGTTAAATCTTATGGCAAAAAACTTAAACCCTAAAGAAGATTTTTGTAATATCTACATTTATTTTTAATAGGGAGATATGTTACAGCTTTTTTAATCAAAAAATAGCTTACATACTAAAGTTTAAGCAAGTAGTTTTTATTTCTGATATTAGCATAATTCCTCTTGAAATTTAGGAAAAAAATAAGGTGATAATGTAACAGGTCCGTAAAGAACTGCATCCTCTCCCTTGTTCTTCTACCAGTCACGGCTCGTTTGTTTCACTACTAATTTCATTAATTACTGTGGTAACCAGTAGCTTTAGTCTGGATGCATGCAGGTTCCACAGTATGTTTAATTGTGTGCCTTGAAGTCCTGTGAAGTATCAGGGATGGTCAGGATGCCTAAAGGGAGCTTTGTAATTAGCTGGTGACCTCCACGTTCAAACATGGTGACCTCTAAGCTCAAATAAAATACCCTTCCTAGCATTTGATTTCTATACCCAACTGGGATAAAATCCTATTATGCTGTTTTAGGAATATTGTCTCCTTTTCTGACTTGCATGTGGGTCACTAATGTGGGTGTTTAGAAGAAACCTGCCAAATTTGGTCTCTTCAAGGGACACGAGCAGGGAGGGTATCTAATAAGAAGGATCCGAGTGAGTTTAGATTTGAGCAGGGTGCTCCTTCAGTGGTCTGTGTTTGAGATGGAGGGAATTAATGCCAGGAGCAAACTTTTTTTTTGTTTGTTTTGTTTGGGTTTTTTTCTGAAGAAAACAACTTTGCTTAAAACCTGTAGGCAATGCTTTTGGCATTGGGTATCTTAAATCCTTTATTAGACACTGTTCTTGTTCACTGCTTTTTACTCTGAATATGAAAAGTAGTCCCATTAGTATAGTCCTACCACTTGCCAAGTAATGAGAATTGATGCGCACGTGGTAATACAGACTTGCTGGAGTGGTTCTTTAGTCATGATGCCTTAGGTGCAAGTGGCAGGGGAAAAAAAAGTCTTATTAAAATACTTTGTGCCAGATATCATGAGTATACATGCTGAAATATGAAGTAGGAGATAAAAGAATTTTTCTCTCTTTTGCACTTTTGCTTGAAATTTATTTTATGCTTTTCAGGGCGACCAGTATTGCTTAAGAAAATAATAACTATCTCCACAGAATTTAGCTGAAGATTTTCTTAAACTAGAGAAAACTTCTTGAAGATGTTGGATCTCACCTATTTTGAGGCATAAAGAAATAGCTTCTCTAAATGCTTATTTCTTTTGAAATTAATATAATAAAATAATAGTATGAACTAAGTGTTGAATCAAAAAGTTTTAGATGGTTTGTTGGGTTTTTTATTGTGGTTTTCTATTTGTTTTAGTACTACTTAGATGTTCTTGCTAGTCTTGATTTTCTATGTGTGTCCAATAACTCACAATTCTTATTTTTATAGACAGTTACTGGGAAAAGCTTTGGAACCAAAGACTTTCGAGCAGCTCTAGAAAATGGAGTCCTGTTGTGCGAGTGAGTATTGACTAGTCTATATAAAAATCCTTCAGGATAACAACATTTGGCCTCTTTCCTTGCTAGCTTCTAATTTTTTTTTTTTAAGTACTAAACATATTTCATTAGAAGTGCCTCTTTTTTTTTTTATACCTGTTGTTTGGCTTGGGAAGGAAGAACAGCTTTTAGACATTCTCTTTCTAGACCTACATGTTCCATGTGTTGTCCCACACACTTCATGTGTTATTGATGGGATTGTGCTGATCCTCTGGCCACTTTATTGGTTTTATTGGTTATAATGCTCATGGTATTTCTCATCATGGCTTTCTCTTCAGCATGTGCAAGGTGATGTGTTCTTATGATTACATCCAATTATAGAATCATAGAATGGTTAGAGTTGGAAGGGACCTTAAAGATCATCAAGTTCCAACCCCCTGCCATGGGTGGGGACACCTCCCACTAGAGCAGGTTGCTCAAAGCCCCATCCAGCCTGGCCTTGAACACTTCCAGGGATGGGGCATCAACAACTTCCCTGGGCAACCTGTTCCAGTGCCTCACCACCCTCACAGGAAAGAACTTCTTCCTAATATCTAATCTAAATCTCCCCTCTTCCAATTTAAAAACCATTACCCCTTGTCCTGTCACTCCACCCCCTGACGAAGAGTTTCTCTCCAGCTCTCCTGTAGGCTCCCTTCAGATGCTGGAAGGCTTCAATTATCTCAGTAATGTAGAATGTATTGGATGTCATTTTGCATACTTTACAGAAATATACTTTAAAAAAAAAAAAAAAACAAAAAAAAAAACCCCAAAAAAAAAACCCACCAAAAAAAAAAAAACAAAACAAAAAAAAAAAAACCCAAACAAAAAAACCCACCAAAACCAAAAAACAAAAAACCAAAACAAAAAAAACAACAAAAACCCTAACAAAAACACCCACATCCCTCCCACCCTCCAAAAATACAACCACCAAAACACTACCTCAACCTGAGAACTTTAGCATGATTTTTATCTGAAAAATGTAAGTGGATTGGATCTCAGCAGAACGTACGAATATGTTATGCATGACATGCAGTCCGGGTTTCACTACTTTCTGGACTGACTTAGTTATTGCCTTCAACAACAAACTCTAACCTCAGCTTTTTTTGGAGTGCTTTTTCTAAAAGGCTTCCCTGCGTTTATATATTATAGGCTTGACAATAATGAGACTTGTCTGGTTTCGTTGTTAGACTGAGTCAGAGGTGTAAAATGCCCACTTGTCAGGTCTCTTCTACATATCTGTAATTGGTTTTGTATTTACTGGAACAGGTTTCCAGGACTGGAAGCACTGAAAATCCCTTAGTATTTTAAGAAATGGCAGGTGTAAATGTCATTAGAATGGCAGTGCAAGAGAAATCTCATTAGACAACTACCTGGGACACTTTAAAAAAGGAAAAAAAAAAAAGAATTTCAAATCTCAGAGGCACTCTTAGTTCAGCCAAGTTAACTTTTGGAAAAAATTTATAAAGGCTCAGTTCTCTGAATTACTCTTTTTAAACTACATTTCAAAAATTACTATAACAAATCAAAAAGGCAACGTTCCTGCATTATCTGTTCTGTGGCTATTACTGTGTTTTCTGTCTTTGCCTTTATTTTTCTCTTTGGGCCCTTTGCCCATCCAGTCTATCTTGCTACTTGCTTCTGCAGTGATCTTTGGAATGTGGAGGAGTTGATTCATTTTGAATGATCTAGAGATGTATTTTCATTTCTTATGTAATCAAATGTTAACTAGACAATGTGATAATCAAAATAGTTTATGCTTTGAATAAGAAGGTGTTTCTTCAGGTATGCATTTAGTGGGATGTGTGTATTGTATTCAGCTGTAACTTTTAAATAGTGTCTTTAAAAGTTGGCAGTGAACTGATATGTTCTAATCCCCTGATATCTTCATTGTTGATGCTTATTTGGCAAAGGAATATGAGCTTCCATCTGCCAAATGCAAATCAGTTAAATCTATCTGTAATTAATAGCCATATGCAAGAAAAACATCCTCTAATTTCTTTAGCTGAGCAGCTTGCCTTAGGAAGCATGAAACTTTCTTTAAAGCAAAAGCTGCCTTATTATGTTGCATTAAATCATATAGCTGTCTTCCTGTGTCATAATTTAAATTTTACATACTTAAAGTACAAGGAGAATTTCTATGACTTTCTATGAATTCCATTAATTTCTACATAGAAATTCTATGGAAACAGGATTAAAAAAAAGCAAGGTGGGAAGGAAAGGTTTTCAGTTGTATGACTTCACCAAAGTCAGTAGTGCAATATCTTAAATAATTGAGACAAAATAAATATGGCATTGCCCATTTTCTTGGTTCAGCTGTGACAAGGCTAGTTCCGTGTCCATGGATATATTATCTCTGGAAACGGTATATCTGGCTTAAACTGTAGCAGTTTGGGGGAATCCAAACTTTATTTAATTCCACGTCAACAGATCACTTCTTTAACTTTTTTTTTTTTGTGGAAAAGTCATCAAATGTATTTAGTTTACTAACTAAGTTATTGCAGTTGGAAAATCTCAAGACCTGCAGCCATTATTCCTTGGTCTGCAGGCGCTTAGAAATCTATCCTCCATTCTAGTGTGTATAGGTAAACTCTGTTATTTGTATTTATTTTCCAAATAAAGTTGCTGCTTGACCAAAAAAAAAAAAAAGCCTTTTTTCACATAGACTTTAAAACTTTAGGTCCTGACTGGTGTGGGTAGATCACAAAACCTTGCTGATGCTTTGTGGGGTAAAGGGTCTGGCCAGACAAGCAGCAACAAGAGGGAGCAAGTCATAAATCCTCAAAGGTAGACATAGGTAGATGAAGTCTGCAGGGTGTCTTGAGGTCCCCATTCTCTGTTGATCCTGTGGTCTAGCGTGTAATTTGGTGAACCACAGAATTTCCCCACCTCTATGACTGAAAACCAGGTTATAAAGGTGCAGGGAATCCTGTGCCTCATCCTCCCTGAAGGACAAGGCGTGCATTTGGGGTTGTCTTAAACAGTGATGCATTACTTTGTTCTATCTTCTCAATTTAATTACAAGTTTTATGTCAAGTAAGAGTGATACAAGGCACAACCTCTTCTGGCTGAGACTGAAAATGTAAATTATATGTGCCAAAGCCAATTGTTGCACATACCATACTGGGCTTGATTCCATTATGAAAGCTGAGTTGTTTTCTTGCACTTACAGGAGTATCAGTGCTTTCACACTGAGCTCTGAAAATTAATATTCTGGTATAGTTTTGACATCATCTGCATCAGAACTTTCATGTGAAGAAAATCTTTAAATGGGAAATTTGAGTCTGCTTCCTACACGGGTGGTGATGTTAAACACATCCGTTTCTGCCTACGCCCACCCAGGCATTTTCTTTTTATTCTTTCTCACTTTGCTGTTCTTCAAAATCACTTTTTGTGTGTGTGACTTGTCCCATTTTTGCTTCTACAGTCTGTTGTTGCTTGTTGCTTCTTGGAAAACTGATTTTAAAAAAATAAATTTTGGGGGTGTTAGTAGGTGCAAATATATTTGGTTCTAGTGGTATAAGTTAGAAATATATGCAAAGCATTTCTTACCAAATATTGATTTTCATGCTGAAATAAAGTCAATTATGTAACAGAAAAATCATATGACTTCTTTTTAGTTTGATTAACAAGATCAAACCTGGCATCATTAAGAAGATCAATTATCTGTCAACTCCAATAGCTGGTTTGGTAAGTAATTACATCAAATCTAATATCTGGGGTATGACACCCAAGTTTTGTTGGGTTTCTAATGAGATCTCTCTTGCTTATTGTTCTTCCACGGTCTTGCTACCAAAACCTACTAAGCTTTTAAAACCTTAGCTCCATTTCCATTTTAGTTTAAAATTGAGGGTTCCTGTCTACAAACATATATAGTATTCCTTGTCTTCATTTAAAGGCCACCATCTTATTTTATATTTCCAAGACACTTCAGATGTCCATTTATTAGGGCATAAGAAGACGAAGAAGTATCCTGGGTAAGTGGAGTATTTTTAGAATCTGCTTCTCACCCATGGCAAAGCTTAGGTTGCATTAAAACAACCCCGATGCTGCAAGGTCTCTCTTCAGGCTGTAGTTGAGGGATTTTCCAATGTTTTGGCTGTAAATCATCTTGTTGAGGGGTGGGAAAGGCCAAGCAGGGAGATACATGTAATCATTTCCACAGGAAATTTAAAAGATTTCCTGTACGCTGTTTGACAAATTTGCAGGCCAGAGACTGTAGGATAAATTTTGTAGCCATTTAGCATCATAAACTCTTCTGTGTGTAAATGAATTAAAATAAGTTTTCCATCTTTCCTCCCCTTCTCCTCCTTCCCCCCGTGAAAGCTCTCTAGGCCATTTAGTGCTGTCATGAGAACTTGTCCTCATCTTAAAAGACTCAAGGTGAACAGGGATATATGCGTGATTCCTGTAACAAATGGAAGATCTCATCTTATGGTAAATGTGCAATCACAGCATTAGGGAAAGTTACCTGGTTTCTTAATAGGAGTGGAATGCAAAACATCTCTGGATACTCTTATTTATATGTTTTAATGGGATGAGCCAACAAAACATCACCTTTTACTGGTCAGCCTTATATCTCATGACAGAAGAAGTGTAGTTAACTTGGCTGAGGGTCACAAGATTGGATTAACTCACCATCTATTGCTGTGCAAGCTGAGAACGTGCATTTTCACATCAAATGAAAGTAGAAAGTATTAGTTGCCTTTGTCCCAGAAAAGCTCAGGGTATTAGGCTTGCGAATAACGAGTGCTGCACATTCTTTTCCCGTGAGGTATCCAAAAAAGAATTCAAATGAAACCAAAACCCTTCTGGGGAGGACAGCACAGTTATTCTATCAGCAGTTTGAGAGCCTGAGTGGCCTCTGAAGCAGCCATTTGATCCAAACCATAAAACTATGATCTCATTTTTGTGGTGACATAAGAGTTGTTTTGAATCATAACTGTAAGAACTCTTGTTTCTATGTGCTTTTTCTTGTTTGTTACCAGCTGCAAAAATTTGGAGTATTCACTAGGTGTGTAGTTGGTATCTTGTAGTGTATTATTAGTTGTTTCTAGTTCCTACAAGCCTTCAAAAATAAAGGAAAGGGGGGAGGAGAGGTGAATGATTCTCATAAACCAAGATCATCCAGCGGTATTGTTGTTAAAATACCACTTGGAGATAGTAACTGAGAGAGCTGATGTTTTGTGTTAACCCTTGGAAAAGGTTTTACATAAATACTTCGGTATCAGAAGATCGTGACTGAGGGCCATAATGGGAAAATTTCAGAAGATGGTGCTTGCGATGGTGATAGTGGGAGGGGAAATGTATTTTCCCAGACTTGAGAGGAATGTGCTCAGCTATACCCGCTTTGAAGAGCCCAGCTTTCATCCCAGCATAATTGAGGAAAACTCCAACCAAATATGATGGGTTTCTTGCATTTATAGAAAAGCAGGCATTGATACCTGTTCGGCTCAAGGTGTTGTGGCTGATGAACCATAGGATTTGGAGATGGAAACCACTTGTTAAGGAATTAGCCAGTAGGCTTGCTTGCCACGTTCTGGAAATGTTTTCATTGCTTGTCAGTTGCTTCTCTCACAAAACTGTTTCTATATAGTGTTTTGTGTGGTTTCATATGTATACTTCTACGGCTCTCGCTTCTGCTATTTTCAATGTCTTTCAGTCTTGCATTAATTGCTCCCCACCAAACTCTTATGAGATTTAGAAGTTACTGTTGGGAGGAGGACTTTTTTCCTTTTTTTTTTAAAACCAGATGGAAATGTTAACTTCAAGAGATGCCTTCCCCCTCCTCCCCCTTTTTCCTAAAGGATAAACAGATGTTGCAACTTGAGTTTGGGTCTTGCAAATCATGTAATCCAAACACCTTTTGATTATGTTCTTTCTACAGCTTCTTCATAGTCCTCTAGACTGGTGTCCTCAAGTCCATTTCCAAAGAATTTTATGCATTCATCATTGGACAACTACCATCCATTTCTCTGCTAGTTTTGCTGATTAAAAGGAAACAAAGAACCTGTTTTCTTGACAGTTCTGTGGCAGTCTGATTATCAGCAGGAAACAAATGCTTTAAAAGACATCTTGTTCCTTTTTTCTTTTTTCTTTTGTTTTTTCCCCTCCAGGAATACCTTCAGGTTTGGTTTTGTTCCCTAGGGAGTTAATGTATTTGACTGCCACATAAGTGTGGGTTGTTTTGTTTTGTTTTGTTTTGTTTTGTTTTGTTTTTTTTTTAAGCGTTGTGTTCACTTCAAATAGTTGGCAGGGGTTTTTTCAACAGTGCAGAAATACAGTGTTCAACAGGTGTCTTCAGTTTTATCTCCAGAAGGGTTTCATTAAATTCTTTCTTTGACTTCATGGTTATTTTGAAAACAAAAAATAGGAAGTGAAAGTCTATATGAATAATGAAACATTCTGTTTTACATGGAATATTGTGAGCTATACTCTTTTGTAGTTAGAGTGAGGTGCTTTTTTTGCTAGGTGAAGGAAATGCATTATTTATTTGTTATGTCATATTTACATTTATGACACCTTAGTTACCATAAAATCTAATAGGAGCTTTACGTTAGCAGAATCGCTTAAATTCACATTTTCGACAACTGACAATAAGCCTCAGCTTTCACCTTTAGTTCAACTGTATTTCTGTCTAGTGATTTTTTTTTGGTGTGGATTGCAGTGGTTTGGGTATAATTATGATGGAATGGATAAATAAATACATGTGTTTTGATGATTAAATACTGAAATGAAACTCAGCATTCAGTTAACAAAATGCTGAATTGTTACCAGGCAAGTATTTAAAAAAAAAAAATAAAATTATTACCCTCAATTTGGCATTGTAAAGGGAGGCTGGGTTGCAGCTTGTGTGGGAGGTGTTGTTAAGACTTTTTGGAAAGGAGAGTTGGACCTGGCCATAACATGACCTCCATCTAGCAGCTTGCTGCTCCATTTCTTTTCTGAGACATGTGCCTCCCGTGGTTTGGGTAAGCCTTTCAGTATCTGAAGGGAGCCTAAAGGAGAGCTGGAGAGAGACTCTTTGTCAGGAAGTCTAGTGACAGGACAAGGAGTAAAGGTTTTAAACTGAAAGAGGGGAGATTTAGATTAGATATTAGGAAGAAATTCTTTCCTGTGAGGGTGGTGAGGCACTGGAACAGGTTGCCCAGGGAAGTTGTGGCTGCCCCATCCCTGGAAGTGTTCAAGGCCAGGCTGGATGGGGCTTTGAGCAACCTGCTCTAGTGGGAGGTGTCCCCACCCATGGCAGGGGGTTGGAACTTGATGATCTTTAAGGTCCCTTCCAACTCTAACCATTCTATGATTGCATGAAGATCTAGCTATCACCTTAGCCATGTCTTATCTATTCATTTCTGTTCCAGTTCAGAAAATTGAACTGCTTGACAGGGGGTGAGGCAAGTACTGGAGCTGTTGGACAGAAACAATGGTCAAAGAGAGGTGGCCAAAGAAATATCCATGCAGCTCTTGAGGTTACTTTCTGAGTGGTGGGGCATGCCATCTCCTGGGTGCGAAGAACTAACTCCAGCAATAGTCACAGAAAGATGCCACTTGTGGCAGGTTGATTTTTTTTTTAATGGCTCAGAGCAGATTTTGGTGATGATGTCATTCCCGTAGGTTTCCCAAAGGGACTTAGCTGGGACATGGCTGTTGGTTTATTTGCCTTAATTTTGGCCATTTTATTAAAATGCCATTTAAAATCTTTGCACTAAAACAGTTTCTGGAAAACAAAAATTTAATTTCTGCTCATCTATCAAATTATTCAAAATACACAATTTTTGTAAAGAGCGATGCATATATTTTCCCTAGTACAGCAGAGCAGGCAAGCAAACCGGTACAGAGTAGCAGTTCCTGAAGCCCTCCGGCATTTCTGGGGGACATGGTAAGGAAAGCCAAAAGGTCAGAGGATTGTGGAACCTGGGGTTCCATTATGCATGGTAGTGTAAGCGCAGTCTGCCTTAAAAATCCACTTTTTCTGGTCCATACTTATGTGAAATAGAGATGGTATTTAAAGACAGTTATTCAAACTGATAAATCTTGCTGGGTTCAGATCCTGCAAAATGATTTTGCTAGGAGCTCTCGAGGGGAGGGGGGAAATAAAATGAATGCTTAGCAAAAGCAAACTCAAAGAAAACTTGCTTCTCAATAAATACAGATTTTTCAGCTTGAATCTCAGCACGTGAGATGGTTTGGATGTAATAAGGGGGATGACTTTGTGGTCTGACAACATATTTTCCAACAAGGCTCTGCTGAGAATTTTCAGAGGCGCATCTCTGGCTGCAGCACCGTTGTTTCCCAGAAACCTCACGTCTCCAACTCAGTTGGCTGAACACAGAGAAACATAAACTGGGATGGAAGTCACAAGACATCATGAGGCAGTAGGAAGATGAATGAGTTTTGTATAATACATGTAAGCTCAACATATCTGTCAGAATAATATATTGCTCCGGAGGACTAAATGTGTGCTCTGTAGCAAGGCAAAAATTTTAGTTAAGTTTCCAGCTCAGATAAGATGGTGAAACAAATTCAGAGTTGGAGTCAATATCTCCTTTGGAGAGTGGTAGCTCATGGGAACCTTGCCTGGCAATGTACCCGTTTGGTCTTTTAAGACCATCTGTCTTTCCTTGCAGCTCTTGTGAGTGAGATGGAAGTGCAACGCTTTGTTCTGTGGTTGGAAAGTGTTTCATCACATCAGAGGCGTGAGGGCTGTGGTCAAACCACAGAGCAGAGTAGAAAGCTGTTGGGTTTTTAGAATTGTAAATGAAATGCCATTAGTGTGTTGCTTTTTTTTTTTTTTTTTAACATTGGTCCTTCATTTCAAGTGAGTTGAGATGTTGCTAACTCTGTGTCTCAGTGTGAGCGCTGGATGAATATTAGCACCGAGTGTCATCTTGGTGAAGTTTTTCAGCTATGGCACAGAGTTTTTAGGTGAACTTTTGTTTCCCTTTCACACAAGAGAACAGAACTGCATTTCTCTAGGCAGTCCCAGGTTTGAACTAGTGCGTCTGAAATACAGTAGAGTGGGATTTCTTGGTTCTAGTGGGGAATTAGGATTCCTTTAGGGTGAAGAGCATCTTGATAGTTTCCAGAGAGGACTTTTCAAACACTTACTTTCATAGTTCATTGAAGTCCAACACGCCCTTCTGCCAAGTGCCACTCAAACATAATTCCCTCTCTTTAATGCAACCTAATATAACACCACTACATTCTATAATTTGCTTACTTAATGTATCAGGAGGTATTCATTCCATTTGCACCAAGACAACTACCTCAAACAGGGGAGGTGAACCACTTCGTTACAGAGATCATTGGCTTGTACCTCCTAACCTGGAAAGTAGGGAATAATAAAGGAAAGAAGGGAGAAACATGAACGAAAACTATACCAAAATGAAAGGGGAGATAAAGACGGGTGGAAAAGATAAAAATGTTGCCATTAAAAAAATATTTTTCTGAGCCTTTGTGCCTAACACTTTGCAAACTGTGGAACCGCCCTGGTAGTTCCTTATCTCTTGTCATCAAGTAGAGCTGGCCAAAATTTCCTTTTCTGTGGGAAAGTTTTCTTGACAGGGTTATCTGGGTTTTTGTGTGAGTGTGTTGCAGGGGAATGGCATGCAGATAACATTTTCTTATAGGACAGTTTAAAAATATTTTTTTCAGGTACAATCCACATTTTCAAAGTGAAGATTATCTCAGTTGTATGTTTTATGTAGGATTTGGTTGCAAAATTCCTTCTCTAGATTACTTAGGATCACCTTAGTTGTGTTTTCCACTTGAATTTGAAAATCTGATGGTAATATAAAGATGAGAGGGTTGTTTTTGTTTTTTGTTTTTTTTCTTTAATTTAAAAGAAGAATCCTTTTTTCAAAGCAGGTCTGCTTCCAAAGTTCATTTCTTGATGCTAAAAATCCTGTCTATGTATTTTCTCCTGCTGTTCACCTACTTGTTTACTACGGCCTTTTAAATTGGTCCATGCTTTGTGTCTTCTTGCATTTTGTATTTTTTAAATTATTTGAATTTTTAAATATTAAATTCCTGCTCTGTGAATTTGGCTAGTATGGGCTACATTAGTAATACTAATAGGAGCCTTTTAGCTAATTAGTAATGTTAGGAATTATTGGTAGCTACATTAGTAATATTAATAGCAGCTAATTAATAATCTTTTATGAGAAAATGAGTATGAGAACTTCTCCTTTCTTTTCCTTGTGAAAAATGAGGAATGACAAATACACAAATCCATGGAGCGAGTTATGAGAAAACCTACTGTTTGCTTTGATACCAGACACCAAAAAGTAAAGGCTTGAGCCTCGATGGAATTGCTGGTTGTGCAGCAGCTAAGTGTCAAAAAAACACTCATAAGAAACAGCTTCATAAATTTAGCTCAAGAGCTGACTAATGAGTTGATAACCATGACATGCTCTGTTTGCTTGCCTGACTTTTTGGTTTTGTGATGAGGGAATGATACTGATTGATGTGGAGCATTGCTTTTTCTTCTGAAGGCTTAAGTCACCTCTTTGAAGAGTACCAGAACACATCACAACTAACATGGCAGCTGTGGGCTCTACCTTAACCCTGCCTCTGTTGCCCTCTATGGTGGCTGACCTGGGTCTTCGGGTTTTGGTTCCTCTGTGGACTGTAAATTCAGAGGTACAGGGTGAGACCATACACAGCACTGCTCTGAAGAGTGAAGTTGCATAAGTCCTATTTGATGTCTTTCACCTGGAAGCTGATTAGTCTGGAATTGCTTTTCATAATGCAAGGCACAAGATGATACATGTCTTTTTCTGAAAAGCTGGTAATTTCAATGTGTAATCAAAGTTAAAGAGGCATCATCGCCTGTTTTCCGGATGAATATGCTCAGCGAGTTGTTGGGGAATGACAAGGCTTTTATGAGACTTCTCGTTACTTGGCATTCGCCTTACATGAGTGGAAATTTTTGTTTTACATCAGCAGTTGATGTTTCTTGTGACTTTTAACTTCAGTATGTCTAAAACTGAAGAGCAAGGAGGGGGGAAATGAAAGTGGATATGGTCTGACAGAGCTCACGCCGTACATCCAGTGTGTGCTGTCCTTTATAAGGCAGCCTGTATGTTTAATGCAGGTTCAGGAGAACTTCAGATGGCAGAAATTAGGTGAGACTCCTTATAGTAGTAATCTACCTCTTTTCATTCAATATACTTTTTATGCTGTAAGTAGCAAAACTTCCCCAAAGTGTTATGCTCCTTTTTCTTCTATTAAGCAAAAGCCTTGTGGGAAATAGGAAACATCGCACCCCCGTGCCATGTGCAAACACCCGCATTTAGGTGATCGAGACCAAGCTGGATGGGGCTTTGAGAAACCTGGTGTAGTGGAAGGTGTACCTGCCCATGGCGGGGGGGGTTGGTACTTGATTTTAAGATCCCTTCCAACTCTAACCATTCTATGATTCTGTGATTTTTAAAAAGGGTAGAAAGGAGGATCCTGGGAACTAGCAACCTGTCAGCCTTGCCTCTGTGCTGGGGAAGATCATGGGGAACAGGAAGCTATGCTAAGGCTCATGAAGGACAGAGAGGTCATTTGAGACAGCCCGGGTGACTTCATCAATGGCAAGTCTTTTCTAATTAACCTAGTGTCCTTCATATGATGGAGTGACTACATCAGTGGATGTAAAGAGCTATGATCTTGTCTCTCTGGACTTCTGTAAGGCCTTTGACATGGTCCCCTATAACATCCTTCTTTCTAAATTGGAGACCTACATATCTGATGGATGGACTAGTCAGTGGATGACGAAACGGCTGGATGGTCACATCCAGACAGTAGTGGTCAACAGCTGAAAGCATTTCAATGTATAGTGGTATGTTTGCTCTTTAAGTGCAGTAACATCTCCAGACTTTTAAAAGTGCTTCAACCAGATGAGGACTTCTACCTGACTGTTAGCAAACAAGTGATTAGGATACACTTTCAAGTATCTAGTTTTGTTCTGACAAGTCCAGTTACATGGGAGGGGAAACTCTTTCCTTTGGTCAGTGGTCCAACTGAAGTGTTCAAACAAATTTCCTGGACATGAAAGAATTCACATTAGTCTGAGAAAATTCACCTGGGAAGTGACACAGCATGTTATTTCAAATGTAACCATCAAATAACATGCTAAATTTCTTACTCAGTGAATTTTATTGAGATTTTGTCAGCGCTAGGAAAGATGCAATTGGAAATTAGCATGCGTGTTTGAGTTATAAAATTCAGAAGTTTCAGTTGCTGTTACTTCTAAACAGATGGTCCTTCAAATTTGGGGAAGTGTTGGGCACACCAACTAGGGAATGAAAATCTCAATTAAAAAAAAAATCTGAATTTTTGTTCTCTTAATATTTATGAGGCATTTTCAGAACTTGCATAAAAAGTTTTAAAAAATTAGCTCTCAGAATACACTGCAAAGATCTCTCTACCATGGTTTCAGTTCTATACCTGAAGATAGCAGAGCGTAGGCAGAGACTTTTAGCAGCTTTCCTGAGCTCAATTGGTAAGTCAGAGTAGGGCAGGAGTAAAATTTTGAGTTTCAAACTAATTTTCTCATAGACTATACTGTGAACCTAACAAACAGGCAAAAAACCATCTGACCTGAGTTCTGAGAGCATAAAACTGTAAATTAGCAAATGTCAGGAGTGATGCAAGACCTGATAGGAATGTATGTGGAACTATAAATCACTTCTGGTATTCTTTCTACTGTCTTATGGGAAAGAGGAATGTGGCTTTTATGGAAATACCTCTGTTAGACAATTAAGAAAAGGGGATTGTGTGCTAGAAAGGAAGTATGGTTATTAATAGCGTGAGATGACATTGTTCTGTAGTCTTTCAATGTCTGATAGTGGGAGTATGTAATCTCGGCAGTGGTTTACTGATGTTTTGTGCCCTTCTGCTTGAAAACATATGGTATGTTTCAGCCTTAGCTCTGAATTTCCTTTAATTGTTTTCTGTTGCTGCCTAAACACTTTGAAATGTAGGGTGTGGGGAAAGGGGAGGTTGATGCAAACTCTTTGTGACATTTTTAGTAGCTGCTCAAGACTTCGATCAGGCAGAACGAAACCCAGATGCTGGATTGAACTTGACAGGTTTTAGGTGGCGGGTGATGTAGTGAAATTTATCTAAGAGACATAACTGGTGAGAAATTATATGGATTTCAAACCCAAAGAAATAACGACCCAGCTACCTGCTCTGCTCTCTTGTCAGGGCACAGCAGGTGCTGTACCTATTGATTGATCACCTTGAATCAGAAATAGTATTTTGGGGCTGCTTTAAATGAGACCATGTCTTCTAATCTGATGCGTCCAGCCTGCTACTGGGATGAGATGTCAAAATGCTAATAATTAAATTAATTTTAAATTAATTTAAAATTTTTAATTTAAAAATTCTTGTAAACTATAACCGTGAAGTAATACAATTGGCAGCAAGAACTTTCTGCTGTGGAAATTTTTCATCCCTCTTCCTGCTCTAAATCAAAACTCTGAAAGAGTAGGACTCTTTTTCACTTAATTTGCCAGCACTTAACAAAATACATAAATATGGTCACCAAACAGACCGCAAAAATTTTCCATTTATCAGCTCAGTCAGGTGTACTCTGTGGTATACCCTGTCATTTCTGTGCTATTTTTATTTCCTTAAATAACTGATGACTGTTTCTGTGTTTGTTAAGAAACATTCCTTCCTAACTGGAAAAAAAATGTCAACCACGTAGAAAAGGTACACACCTTAAATCATACTCAAGACATTAATAATCTGTGTTTTCCTCCCTTTGCCAAGGAAGTGCAGTTTTAAGATTTCTTGCAGCAGTCAGTGTTTATCTGTGTTAAATCTTCATCAGCTGGACGCTACAGTGCTTTTCTTACTGGCTTGTCAAATACTTATTGATGTGCAGTGCTTAAAATTCATGGCAATTTCCAGAGAAAGGAGGTGTTAATTGCAGCAGTGATTTTTTTTTTTTTTTTTTCTTCTGTGGTATCAGTGCTGTACAGCCGCGCTACTCACTCTTGTTTGGTACGAGATCCTCATACCACATCTTTTAACGCCTGTCTGAACACCTCCGCGTGCCTGTGCTGAATCACCCTCCTCTGGTGATGTGTATGTAAAAGAGCTATTAAATACGATGCCAACACCAAACGCTACCGAATGTAGGGTGCTGAGCCCCTGCAGCTGGCGATGACTGAGCTGGCTTTCTGTGGGGCGTGGGGATGGGGAAGGACGCGAGGGAGCCTGGCACTGATGCGGGAGTTCAGATGGGCAAATTGACTCCAAACCTGCCCTTTCATCCCGGAGCTTCTCTATGCTATGGGATGAGCCCACCCAATAAGGGTTAAATAGGGTAGTAGGATGCTGATTCTCTTGAGAAACAAGAGATATCTGGCTGCTGAAGGAAGCAAAGTTAGAGGAAACTTCCAAATTCTCTTTTAGGAAGAGTGAAGTGCTAAATTACAGCCTGAAAATCAGGGACTATACAAATTGAAGATTTGAGACAACGTGCTCTGTGTACAGTGGGGGGCTGAATTTCATCTATAGCAAATAGTTAACCTGTGTGAGCAAAACAGGAAAACTTGTGTATACAAATAATTTTTTTAAAAAAAATGAGGGGGGGCGGGGGCAAAGCAAGTTGTGCCAAAACTTTTTGTTTTGCGAACAAGAGGTCTTTACTTCTTTTAGTACTCATTAGGCTTCAGGGGAGTTTCACCTTTAAGTGGATAACTGTCATTCCAGTTCTCTGTAGTGGGGTGACTTGGCACTGGAGTATTTTACACACTTTGTTTCTAAAGTCTGTTTTGTATAAACTATTCGGGGTGAAAAGCACATCACTTGATTATTTTTTTTTCTTTATTTCTTTTTTTTTTTCCCTTGGCTTTGACTGGAATGCAAGTCACTGGTGGGAAAACTAAGGCTTGTCTAAACACAGAAATAACCTGGGATGATGATTCCATGCTGGCTTTACAAGCCTATAGTTTCTTTTCAGTAAGAATGCCTGTAAGTGGGAGATCTAAATTCCCTTTCTCTTGTTCAAAATGGGATGGAGCTATGAAATACAGAGAACTGTCTTGATTAATGCCTGCTCGGGGTGCCAGTGTGCTGTACTTTTGCCCTTCTCCTTTCCAGCTGGCCTTATTTGGTACAAGTGATATCCCTGAAACTCACCTGCTGTTTACAACCTGGTATTCACTCTCTCTTATCAATAAAAGTCTCATTTGGTAGACATTGCTCTTGTAATGTGATAGCAAAGGTTATACCATTGCATGGTGAAGAGTCATGCGTCTGGGAGGGTATTGAGTTGCTGGGGACAGTTGCTCCCTTCCTCTGTCAAGGACCTCAAAAACTGTCAACTCAGCAGGCCTGCTTCAAAAAAAGCCCATTATTTTTTGCTGTGTTTTCCTTAGTCCTATTATTTCCAATCCCTGTTGGAAAGAAACTGAGGTTGCAGGCGGTGGGATGAGCTGGGCAGAGGTCTTCTGCTGGCTGTTACGCATGCCAGTAGGCAGTGCTAGGAGCTGAGAAACAAACTCTGGGGAAAATTCTTCAACATACACCTTGGTTTCACAGAGGTCTGTGATGACTGGCTACTGTCATTACAGATTGCGA
Source organism: Thinocorus orbignyianus (assembly GCA_013400375.1). Lineage (NCBI taxonomy): Eukaryota > Metazoa > Chordata > Aves > Ciconiiformes > Thinocoridae > Thinocorus > Thinocorus orbignyianus. Next base: position 375,609 of record VXBW01000007.1, on the reverse strand, counting down.
TGGGGTTTGGGGGATGGATGGGGCTTTTTGTCCAAAACTTGAATGGTACTATATCTAAGGCTACTTCAGAATGTGGTTTCCACAATGGTTGAACCCTGAGACACACAAATTTCAGTGGTCAAGGGGAACGTGACGATTGGTACCGGGAGCAGCAAGGTATGCAGAAAGTTTCATTCCTGCTATCTGACAGGAGAAGCACCAGACTATTGAGGGGAAAGCTGGAAGTGAATCGTTAAAGAATTGTGTGTATCGCTGGGGCAGGGAATCCCTGAAACTTACTTTGCTCACGGTAGAAAAACAATGAAGGGAACACAGAGGGGAGTGGCAAAGCAATTAGTACCGTTTCTGATCTTTGACCAATACAGTGCTCTGTGCACACTGTTATACATGGGATAATTTACCCAACAGAAGCCTTGAGGTCACTCTAAGTCAAATTATGCCTGCAGGATGACTGTTTTGATTATTAATTTTTGTTTTGGGAACAAAAAGGGAAGAAATAAGTAGTTCAGCTATTCCACCCACTCCTCCTTTTTGGTTCAAGGTTGAACCCGTTAGCAGCCGTCAGAGAAATCTGGAGAGCTGTAGGAGCTGAGATTTCAGTCTGCAGATGGGATGAGTGGGTGACGGGCCTTGAGCATCCATCCCAAGGTGGTAATTTGGGAGTTCCTGGCTCCCAGGCCTGTGGTCGGACCACAAGATTGGTTCAAGCCCATTCCCTGCTTTCCCCCTCACCCCTTCTGCCCCAACCCGCAGCCAGCACTAATAACCGAAACGTACCTCCGAGGAAGAGTAAGTTACCTGACTTGTTCAACGAGCTCCTGCTGGAGGTTTCTTCCCTTACCCCACCTCTGAATATAAACAACGTCTAGCTGCGCAGTGATGCTGCTGGAAAATGCAGCTGTAAATTCTGTACTAAACTGATTTGAGCCAGCTTTAGTGGTCAGTATAACGCTGCATATATGAAAAACACTTTCTGCTTTTAAAAAACGCCTCT
>VXBW01000007.1:339139-367492 GCA_013400375.1 Thinocorus orbignyianus | reverse complement strand
ACCGTCTTTTTTTTTTTCTCTCCCTTTTTTTTTTTTTTTAATGTTTGCCTATGGAAAATTCTTCTTTTAATCTGGTATGAGGAGTTCTGAATACTGTGGTGAGGGTTTAAGCATCGTTAAGGCTTGTAGATAAGACTGCACATATTTAATTTAGAAAATGAAGTGGTATTATGCCTTACAAGCAACCTAATTGTTAATGAATATTTACATCATTTAATACAAGAGAGGGAAGCTTTTCAATTTATTGTAGACTTGCAGCAAAATTACCTTTTATATGACATTGAAAGCATTACTTCCCTGTATGTTTTGAGGTTACCAAAGTGAAATCTGAAAGACTGAGGTGGTACTGCTGAGACTTACTTAAATTACTCTGAGGCTTGGGTATGGTGCTACCTAAAGGACCACTGGTCTTGCCACTCTGAGCATTCATCAGGTGTTTGTCACCAAGTGTCACATCTTCTGTCAAGGACTGTGTGCGAGTAGAAACTGAGTACTGAATTGCACAAAGGGCAGTTGTCATGCTTACAGAGAGAAGAGATTTCCTGTGAAATAGCAGTGGTTGGTCTCTGAAATATAATTAGAGGTGTCTCAAATTTCAGGACTGCCGTGTCTCCAGATACCAGCTTTATTTCTAGTTTCTGAGAGATTCAGGTGGAGTGTTTATAAAGTATCTAGGTATCTACGTAGACAACTAACAGGTGTTTTAAGATGAATGTGCTGTGGAAACTGCTGTCTTGGGGCATCTTGCATTGTTAGAGTATTAACTGTTTTTATTGTGTTGGTACAAAGGGTGTATTTATTGTTAAGTTTCAAAAGAAAAAAAAAAAGAGAAGCTTTAGTGAGTTTTGCTGGAAACCTGTCAGGTTAAACGTTAAGGAATGATTTCTGTCTTACATTGCCAGCTTTATTAAAGAGGAATAGCCAGTAATCCCTCTGTAAATACTAGGAGGGAAAAATATTATGAAATAACACATAACTGCTCTAATTAGAAAGAAATCTTTCGTAGGTGGATCAGGTGGTAGCGTGTTGACATACTCTCTGTCTGGTTTCAGAATGAAAGCTGGTACCGTTCTGAGGTCTGATACTTGAGATGGCGATGCATTTTCCAATCTTTGACTCATACCCGAAACGTAATTTCTCACTAATGTGGTGTTTAGAGACTTGGCGCCTTTCCAGGACGCCCATATTCTCCCTGCTCCTTCCTATGTCATGCCAAAAGCTGGAGGGTTGGTAACCTCTGCCATGCTTTAATTATCCACAAAACCCTTGCTGAAGTTATTTTTGGTGAAGGTTTGCTGGAAGGGTATAGCTGGGAAGGGCTGGAGGCAGGCAGGAGCTGGTCTTCAGCAGCGTCAATAGTGACGAGCTGAAACCATGGGGTCGAGTTAGCAAACTGTTGTGCAAGGTATGTTGTCCAACTCGTCCCTGCATTACCACGGCACCCAAGCGAGGTCAGCCATGAAATGCACCCACTGGGTCTGTAACTGGGGTTTTTTGGGGTCCTTTCAGCTTTGGCAGTTCCCTTCCTGGCTTTGGGAGCAGAGAGTAAGGCTGGAATTCAAAGTCATCATAAAACAATGGGGTTTTCACATCATACTTACTCGGCAGTGGATTAATTAGTGTTTTTCAAAAACTGAGATTTAACTGTTGAGCGGTTCTTATGGATAGCAACGCAGGGGGTCTGAGTTAAGAATCGAAAGAGCTGCCAGCGGTATAGCCACGCTCTTTTAATTTGCTTCAGTGTAAGTTTGATTTTCCACATATTGCATGTCATACGGCGGTCCCACAGTGTGTTTAAAATACTAACAGAAGTTTTGAGTTACTCTATATCTGAGCATACTGTAAAGTGGTTACCTAACTTGATGTGTGTAGGAGTTTGAGGAGGGACAGAAGGAAAGTTCTATTTCAAGAAGTGAAGGAAATAAATTATGTGACGATAACTTTCTCCATTGAAAAGTTAGTTACGTGTCACTTGATTATCCAGAGGGCAAACTGGCAAGCTGATCTTTGGAGGGTTTCCAGAGAGAGTCATATGTGTGTCAGGAGAGGAATGCTGTCTGATCAGGAACTTTATCTGATCTATTTTTAAATTATTGTTATTTAATAGAAATAAGGCATTTCATACAAATTTCTTCAAAACTTGTAGGATGCCAGGCCTCAGAAACAGGATATTATTTCATGTCTTGCTTTTGCATTGTCCTCTGTTAACCTTGGACTCAGCATTAAAAGTAAATCATTTCTTGCCACAAAGAGGGAAAACTTTTTTTTTATATGCTGATTTTTGTAAAAGATTGCATTTCACTTTTGGCTTTCTGACATTCTTAAGCAAATTAATTTTGCCGCTGTCACCTGAGGCTAATTGCCCACATCTTAAACCAGCTGTGATAGGTTGTACAGCATAACATTAGCGTGTGCCTGAAGCAGTGTGTATTTTGACACCTCGGCACTCATGCTGTGTTCTGCTGTTGCACCACCGTTAGCGCGTGCTTTTTATCTACCCAAAATAGATTAAATAACCTGTTACTTCAACAGTCAGCTTTTTGGGCAGGGATGGCGGAGAATGATGTGCTGGTAGGATACATTTATGTAGTGCCAGGCATCAGAAAATGTGAAAACGAAGAGGAGCAAGGTACCATTAAAAAGGTGGGTCTGGTCCTTTTGCTAAGGAGGAGATGAGAGTTGTCATCTTGTATCAGAGCAAACCCAGTCTGACACAGGCTGGGAGGTTGCATCTTCGTCCCTGCCATGCTTGGCCTTCTGTAGGCTTGTCTAGTTGATGTCTGTGGTGCTGGGCAGGTTCTGCTGCAGGAACACCACCCCTCTGAGGATGATGTGCTCTGTGAAGAGGTGTGTCCTATCTTCCTCTTGTCCCTGCTGCCTGGCAGTTGTGTGTGGTACCATCTCCTTCTTGCCTTGTGGGAGGTCATATGCCCACAGGCTGTTGGCATCTCATACTGCTGTCCTGTCTCACCTGGGCAGGCTACCTTCCCAGCAGGAAAAGTTATTTTCTCCTCCTACCTCATTTCTGAATGTACTTGCTGCCTTTCAGTGTACCTTTGCTGGTCATGTTCTGTCTCTATCTCATCAACAGTCATGTCAAGCCATTAAGAAATAGCAAACTCTTTATTTGTACATAGTGTAATCATAGAATCACAGAGTTGTCAGAGTTGGATGGGACCTCTAGAGATCATCCAGTCCAACTGCCCTACTGGAGCAGGATTGCCCAGAGCAGGGCTGCATCCAGGCAGGTCCTGAAGGTCTCCAGAGAAGGGGACTATACAACCTCCCTGGGCACCCTGGTCTGGGGTTCTGTCACCCTCACTGTAAAGAAGTTTCTCCTCGATTTCAAATGTTATTGTGTCACCGGAGTGAAGGTAAAGACCCCGTGTTCCTTATGGCTTAACAGAAGCTGCACTAGGAAAATAATCTTCCTATCCAGTAAGGAGGTTGCAACTTTCACTTCTGTTGTGTATTCTATTGCAACTGAGATGATGCACAGGCATAATGTGAAACCCTCCTCTGTAATTACTACTAGTATCTGGGACAGGAGAGGCAAGAATCCTCTTAAATATCCAGAGTCTCAGTTCCAAGTGATTATGTGATTATCCTTTTTGCGAAGAAAAAGCTCCTTAAAATTTTATTGTTTAGAAGTTTCTGTGAAGAGGCCTGGTTAAAATTACTGGTTGCTGCTCAAAGCCTTGCAAGCTTTATGCTTTGCCAGATCAGCGATGAGCTTAGTAGTCGGGTGATGTGGAAAAATATACTGGCATAGATGGTTTCTTTTCTGCCAAAGAAAATGAAAGTGTGGATTAATGTCCGAGATTTATAGTTCAGTCTTTCTTGTAAATCTGCAGAAGTTATTGTTCAATGGTACAGTGCAGTAATGTGTCATGTGTTCCAATAAAGATTATCCAGATGGATTTATTCCTCACATACCATGTCCGGCAGTCATGCGCATATCTCCTTGTTTCATGGCTAGTTATTTGTGTAAATGCATATGTGTCCCTCTTCAGTTCTTTCAGTGTATTTGATTCTGTTAGCTTAGGATCTTATTATTTTTAATCAGAGGAGTTGTTATTTTAAAGCCCAGCAGCTTGGTGGTTTAGGTTTGGGTTTTGGGTTTTTTTTGGTTTTGTTGGATTGTCTTAATACTTCATTTGATTCTTTTTTTAGTTTTATCAAAGTAAGAACGTAATAGGAGCTTAGTGACGCTCAGTTGTCAGCATGGTTACTATTTAAAAATGTGAAGCACTTCCTTGCCCAGCTCTTTAGAGACAACACACCCAGTTGTTCCCAGCTGTGGGAGCGTTCTTGGTAAAATCATGCCATGGAGTTAAAAGTGAGAGTTTGCTTAGGCAGACACCAAACTTCTATTCTGATGGAATGTGCTCTCCCAGTTAGCAGTTTTAAAGGAGGCAGCCTGAACAATCAGGTGGATGGCATAATTAAAATTTCTTTTGAGAAAATTACTTCTTCTGTCTGAAAAAAATTCTAATTCTGTGAAATGAGGTATCTGCTTAAAGAATTTCATTAAATAGTACTGATAAATCCAAGCAATAGTGGGTTTATAAATGAAAATATTTAACTTAGCAAAAAAGAAGATGAAACAATTCACTCCCTTAATACTAAATAGCAGACTATTTAGAATAGCGTACTAAAAAAATAACATACTAAATAACATACTAAAAAAAATATTTTTTTTAATGTTACCACCACCCCTGAGTCTTAATGTTGAAGTTTTGCTATATTAATTTAATTCTTCAATGCAATATCAAAATATTTGTCTTCTATTAATATTATTACTACAGTGTTATATTTAGAGTGGGTCTTGAATGAAACTCAAAAATTGTCTCCAGAGATAGTTGGAAGTATCTCAGCACCTTCCAGAACTTGATATTTGGATAAGGCCTTCGGCTCTTTGCTGCTGTGTACTTCTTCACGTAATCATTATCAATCCTCTATGCTAAATGAAGTGTACATCGTATAAAGCAAACAAAAACCCCTGTCTTGAGAAGTCTTGCTGAAGTGGGATTAAGTGCATGCATGAGATGAAATAACAGAGCTCCGACTCTGTTCCTGGCATTTCCAACTCTTTGGATAATTTTAACTTACTGGTTTAATGCATCTTTTGCACAATTATTTTTCATTATTTCCTAAAGCAGAAAGCAACTCTGGAAAAATTTGGATGCTGCGCTTTCTGTAGCATGTATAACTGGAGCCAACTGGAGGGAAGTAACAACTGTTACCCGTCATGTTCATCCTCATGTTTGTGCATTTCAGAAGCTAGCTGCTGAGATGGGCTCTATATTTCAGTTCAGAGATAACACTTTCTGAATTTAAAATATCACATAAAAATTTTGAGAGATTAGATACTTTTAAAATAAAGCCTGAGAGAATGGTATAGTTGCTAAGTGATGCAGTCCTAAGTATATATTCTACATTTCTTTGTCCATCTGGAGCAGGATACGTTTCATGGGGTCTTTTTCTGATTAAATTATACCCATTATAATTAATTAATTATCCCATTATACCCACATAAACTTTTTTTAAGCATGCATGCAGAGTTGCAACCTGCCATATCACAACTATTGCCCCTTACTAAGCAACCATCTCAGAAAGGAAGCCTCCTAGTAACAAGCTAAGACAAACAACACATCTGATGGTACCTTCTTTATCCCGTAATTCAGTTTTCAACAACACCAGTGCTTCCTTTAAGTGATGAAGTTGCCTCATTTGTCTTTTTGGGTGCAACCGCTAAATGAGTAGATAGAATATGGTCCCTGAAAATAATAGCAAAGCAGTAGCAGAGAGGGGCTGAATGCAGATGTAGCTTCATCCAGTTCTATGATTAGTGTTTTAGCAACTTCCCATTCTTCAGGTAGAAAAATAACTATAGATTTTAGTTTCTAGTTAGAAAAGAGTTGTGGTTTTTTGTTGTTTTTGTTTTTTTCTACATGAGCTGATAGTTTCTCATGACTTCCATATTCTTCCTGTCTAGTCCTGGGGAATATGCCGGGTTTCCTGATTCCACTTGTATTTCCTGCAGGGTGCTTTCTTCTGCAGTGTCAACAAAGGCAAAGTGAAATTTCTGTTCTATGGGGTGAATGCTACCACTGCCAAGTAGATCACTGAGGAAAGCAATCTGCATAGAAACCGCTGAAAAGATGGTCTTTTGAGTAGAGGATTGTTGTCAGTGCTTTTAGAAATCTGGTTTTTGGCGAGCCTTAATTGTGAAAGCAGTACCACCTCTCAGACTTAGGAGGAATTTTTTACTGTTGCTTTGCCAGTAAAACTCAGGTCTTTGAACTCACTGGCGGGGGACTTACCTGGAAGCTTAAGGTGTAATGATGAGACTTTTGTGACTTGCATCCCATTTTGCACCTTGGGAAGAGCTGCCAGATTTTGCTCAAAGGAGGCAGAGTTGAGAGGGTGACAGATTGCCCACAAATTGGTTCATAATGTCAGAGACAGAGAGAGAGGGAGGCAGTGCATGATGAGGTAGCTCGGACCTGGTGTTCGCTCTTGATAACACTGAATTCACACTCAGATCTTACTCCGTATGTAATATGTTTGTAGACTTACTATATCAGGTCGAAAAGTTTCTTGCTGAAATATTTCATGCCTCTAATAAGAGGGCTAGATGGAGCTGAAACTGAATTTGCTGTACCCAGGATTTTTATTTTTTTTTTCCGAGAAACACATATTTAAATGAGTTGAAAACCCTAGTTCTTTTTTTTTTTCCTTTAAGCCAAATTAGAAAAAAAAAGGAACAAAACACAACATGGAACCACCCTTTCCTGCTTTTTTATTTTGTGTAGAATAGAAGGTTGTGGACTGGATGAAAGCCAAGTGCTTCAGTGCAAGAACTAAGATAGTAGCTGGCCCAAAATTTATACCTGTGTAATATTGCTAGATTATACTTTCATGACTAAAGAGTCAATCATGGGACATGAAGGTTTAATAAACTATCTTTGAATTCAAGTTGAGATGAAAGGAATAAAAGACTGTGTTTTGTGGGTTTTGAAAGCTGAAATGCAAACCATTTAACCAAAATTTAATTAGAACAATGAATGCCGCTTTTTTTTTTTCTCCGTATATCCAGGGAAATAACATTTCTTCCACATGTGGTTGCAATAGGCTTTTATTGTGGTAACTGAGTTTCCTAGTGATACTTCCCTTGAAATGGAAAAGCGTGGCACCCTGGCTTCAGGATGACTCTAGAAATGTTCCTATGACTTCGTAAGTGTGGAAATTCTTTTTTGGCTGTGGACATTTTCACAGAAATGGGTAATATTTACAGCAGTTAATCTTCCTGGGCATAGTCGTATTCTAAACATTGAAATCACTATGTTTATTTTGTTTATGATATAACTAATTTCAAGATCATTCATTTCACACATCTAACTTATTAGTACTGAGACAGTTATGATGAGGTAAAGATAGAATGTACTCTGTCAGGCTTGTGAAAGTGTAAAACATTCACATTCATGTCATTAATTTGCATAAGCTTTAAATAATTCCAGTAAAACCGTTGTAGGCAATAAAATAAGTTCCGGACTTTGGACCATACCTGCTAGAAACTTACCTCCAACTCTTCAGTGTAAAGTGTATAAGGTATTGGGTGTGGTGATCTTTAATCTTTCTCTGAAGTTTCTGATGATTAAGAGATTGTTCATTTTTATTATTTTTTTCTGTTGAGTAATTTAATAGTTAATAACTTAACTTCCTTTATGGGCTTATAGTCTTGATAGTGTTTGATGTACCATTAATCTATTTTGTGAAGATGGTTCTGCTGTAAGAATGAAAAATACCCATACCTACAAGTGTACAGGAAGAGTCTGAACAAATCCAGAAAAAATGATGTTGATGTGTTAGCTGTATCTAGAACAGTTCAGGTGTCTTTAGTGACACAGGCGTGTAGCATTATAGTGGAATTTAAATACTCAGGCTACAGAACTGAATGATTTGCTGAAGGAGGTTTTAGTAGCTTTCTGATGAAAGGTGTTAATTTGGTAAAAGTCCTTGTTTTCGGTCCTTTTACAGTATCTCTGAAATAACTTTTGTAGGGTGGTGCAAAACCCTTATTACTAAATGCCTTTACAAAGTTTTCCAATGCTCTTTTGCTTTGGATTAAGAGACGTATCTCTAACCTTTTAGGATTCCCATGGGAATCAATCTAAACCTTAGGTACCTGTACCCATTTTAAGCACGCTCATCAGTCCTCTACCATTCGAGGATTAAACACAGTTTATAAAACAATGCAGTAGAGAGAGGGAAGCAATTTGAGTTACAAAAACAAACAAACAAACAAAAAACGTAAAGAGAAAACCTGTATGTTTTGGTGGGGGTTTTGTACCGAAGTTAGAAGTTGTAGGACTTCTAAAAAGAATGAGCTTGTGTTACCTTCATATTGATTATACAGATTATGTGTTCAAGTTCATGATCTTACTGTTCTTAATTTTCTTTTACAGCAAAATTGCTGAAACTAAATTTAGTTTTTCTGTAGGCAGACAACTCAATGGGAAGAGGTTCTGTAATTAAATACCGATGGAAGTTGCCTTCTTGAAGTGTTCCACAAATACAGGAGTTTACAGTTTCCCTGTAAATAGGGAAAGTTAAAGCTGAACAGTGTATTTACAATTCTGGATCCTGCTTCTTACAAAACCCTAATTTTGGCCATTTGTATTCCTGAGCTGTGATTGATGCTATTGTTAAACTCTTCTGAGAGATTTCAACTCCAATTGTTATTATTGCTTAATTTGAGCATTCACAGTATCCTTCAAAATAGCATTAGCAGGTTTTCTGCTGTAAGCACTACAGAATGTAATTGGTAATGCAATAAAAAATTCAAATATTTTTATAAAGCACATGTCAGGAGGGTTGCAAGGCTGTTTTCATCTTGTCACTGAAACCAGTTAAATCAAATCATGTCTCACCACGTGGTTAGAAGACAAGACAGGATGGGGGGAGGGAGAAACGAAGAGTGCTAGGTAGCAGGCAAGCTTATCCACACAAAGGCATGATCTTTTCACGTTTCTTTCAAATGACAGAGATCTGTTTTTAAGAAACAAAATGGAAAAAAACCCAAAACCAACAACAAAAGAAAACCCGACTGGAGAGGTGTTCTACAGGCTGAACAAGCTGGACAATCAAGCTCAAGATCTCCAGCCCTGACCATTCTGGTGACCTCCACTTAACTTGCTCCACTTCACTAATGTCTTTCCTATACTGGGGGGCACTAAACTGGAGACATCAGCATTATAGATGTGGCATAATGAGTGCTGAGGAAAGGGGAAATGATCAGGTCCATAGGCCTTCTGGCCACACTCTATTTCATACAGCCCCACATGCTGTTGGCCAGCTTTGCTGGGGTCTGCTGCTGGCTGATGTTCACCCCAGCAGGACTGCCAAACCCAGCTCCCCACCACACTCTGTCATTATAGGGGTTAGTTCCATCCTGGGGGCAGGACTCGGACTTTGTCCTTGTTGGATGTCATGGCATTCTTGCAGAGCCAGTCTTCCTGGTGGCCCTGCCCTCCGGTGCAAGGACTGCGCCCTTCCCTTGCTCCGGTCTTCTCTAGGTAGGGAGTGTGGTATCAGAAACTGACTCAAGAAAGAAAAATCTTGTGAGCTGGTGCAGCCGATTGCTGCGACTAGAGCAAGAAGGTTGACTAATGGGGATGATATTTCCTCTTTCCTTTCCCTTCTAGAAAAAGCGTCCTGCAAATGCAAACACGTAACACACCTTTGAACCCAGTATGTACAGATACTCATCAACTGACGTGGATTCCAGTGTGTTATATGATAAAATGTTTAACTGGGGTGGGGAGAGGGAGACTAAGTTCAAAATACTTCTGCTTTTGCAAAAGGCTATTAAATTACAGACAGCCACTTGTGCCTTGTGAATAAATGCTGAAATAATGCTTGTCAGATTTATGGGACAGTAATGTATCCTTCTAAACTCTGTGACCTGATGCTTGCAAGATGCTCTCGGCTGTGATTGCTTTTTGGGGTAAGGGATGTACTGGGTGAAGCGCTAGCTAAAAACACCCAAGTTAACAGAAAGCACACTGTTATATATATATATGGTTTGACTTGAGGGTGTGATGTATTTTCATAACAAATCTCTACAGTTTGGGAATTACTGTGCAATTCCACGAACTATTCCTAATCTGTCCAAAGTTATTCTACTAGCAAACTTGACTACTCTAGTAAACAGCTTTTAATTGTAGTTTGCAGGTTAATTTTTCAGAAACTGTGTAATGGGGTTAGGAGTTTTGTGAAGGCCTCTGTTCAGAGAAAAAGGAAGCAAAACTAAAAAAAAATAAATCAAAACGCCACCCGTCCCCCCGCTGCCTCCCAAACCTACCCAGAAAAAGGACCCCAAGCATTGTTAAGTACTAGGAGCAGAAAAATAAAAGGCTCATCACTGTGCTGCTGGGGGTAACCGTGAGCTTGCCAGTGTTGTAAATGCCATCTGGAGCTTTGGACTTTGACTGCTGTCCCTTCCCTCACTCTCCCACTTCACTTCCTCAAATTCCTCCAAAATCGCATCTGTGGAACTGGAATATCTTCATGCTCATGGTGTTTCTCTGACCAAATGTAAGTATACCACCTTCTGCAGGTTTAGTTGAGCCTGTAAGAGGCATATGGTGAATGCAGAAAAGAAGTGGACAAAGTGTAGCCAACTTAAACCAAACAAACAAATAAACAAAAAAAACCCCCACCATAGCAGATGTCACAAAGTGATTCAACTAGCTGCTATGTCCCATGTTATATGAATAGTTAATGAACCAAAGGAATGGGCAGTAGGCTTCCTTGTCAACAGATGCTATGGATGATAAAAGTTTACTTGAGTTCAAGAGGTAGTGGAGAAGTTCACAGAAGGGAAATCTTTTGAGAGTTATTTAATACGGGGACACCTCATCTAGCTTGGGAAGTCCCCAAGGGAGAAGCATCTGCTCTGTTTTTACTCTTCCTTAGGCAACCACTTGGAGGTTGGGATCCTGGGTTAGATAGTGTTTTGTTACCGCCCAATGTGAACATTCCTGTGTGTATTTTTGGAAAGGATACAACCAGTGAAATCTGCTTTTTTAACTTCTGTTCATCTGTGATAACCTCCCCCAAGAAGCAAAACTAAGGAAAAAATCAGATGCAAATATTATGGAAGCAATTAATTTCATTTGCTAAATCAATTAAGCAATCTACCGTTGTTAAGCTTGAGCAAGAGTGGAACATTATGCAGAGATACAGAAAAGATGAATGAAATAATGATAGGTCTCCTAAGCTAGACCAGTATGTGACCAGGCTGCACAATCATCGGGGAAAAATATTATTAGTACTTAGAAATTTAACATTTACTGATTTTTTTTTTTTTCATCAAGCCATTTGAAATTTTAGTAAAAGCTTTGTAAGAAAAATAAGTTAGAATGGCTGAAATTTAATTGTAATAAGCTGGCACATGTATTTGCATATACTATATTCAGCATCATTACTTAAAACCTATTTTTGCTCTAAGAAGATCAGTTAATTTAAGAAGTTTTGTTACTGATTTTGGCATGGGTAATGTAACTGTAAGATCACACATCAGATGGTTGTACAGAAGGCACACCCACTCAGATTGAATAAGCGCGGAATAGGATGCATCAGTAATGATTCTCCTTTGCTATGCTCATCCTGCAAAGCACCAGCTTTCTCTGTGCAGAACATTTTATTCTTTGAAATCTGAGCTTGTCTCTTGTACTGAATATTGGCTGCTGTTGAGAAATTCAAAAGTCACTTAGCACTGGTGATTTACTAGTATTTGCCATTTCTTTGTGATGGTTTTTGTTCCTTCAAGAGGGAAAAAAATTCTCTTATAAAAGGATACTCTTCTTTTTTATAAACAATATTCTGTCTTTCTGAAGCATTTTTCCTCTTTAAGCTGTGGCCAAATTCCCTGTTTTAGTGCAGTGTTCTCTAATACTGTTTGAACAATTTGTGAATGTATTCAACAAACTAGTTTGTTCGGTTATTAAATAACTGAAATCTCCAGTTTTTCAGGCTGCATAGTCAGTCTAAGGTGGTCATCATCACCAAAATGGTGTGAGTGCACTTGTGAATTACTTTTATTTTCTGTTCAGTGTTGGTTTTTTGTTGGTTGGGTAGGGTTTTAAATCTATGAATCCAGGGAATGATGGCACCAGATAGCCCGAGGCTGTGTATCTGAGTTTAGTTTGCTTGGGTACCACAGAAGCAATGAGGGCACAGTAGCTGTTCTGGGCCATGCACCAGGCTGCCAACACATGAGGACACATCAGCTCATTGCCTGGTTTGCCAGCACGGCTGCAGAAGAGTGAGTTGGTTCAGACTCTCAGAATAAACTAAGATGTTCCATGTCATGTGTTAGGTGTCTGCCCAAGTTGCTTGATAATCTTCCTTTCTTTAAAACTCACAGTGTGAGTTTTATCAGGAGAAAAGCTGGAATGGAGGACTGGTGCTTCTTGGTTTTCTCAGTGTATTTACACAAATGGGCACTGCAGTGAAAGGATGGAGAAGGAGAGGGAAGATGGGCAAGGTAAAAACCAAGAAGAAGCTGAGTCCAAAGAGAATTCAAAATCCATTCCAAACTGAAGCTTATTCTGAGTAGTTGTGAAATCTTCACTAAACTCAAATTTGACCTGAAATAGGGCTGAGAAGAGACGAGAAATCTTAAGATTAACAATTAACTTCGTACATGAAAGAAGTTGGGTTTTTTTTTAGCATTTGTTATATATCCTTTCCCAAAGGATGAATTTTACAGTGTAAAAGTGCAATGGCTTGAAAAAACATCTAAATAGAAATACAAACTGAACATAACAATATATGAGGAGAATAAAAGGCAAAAGTTTGGTTCCTTCAAGTAGCTCAAGTACAAAGAACAAGTGAAAATACTTATTTAGAAGTGGGTCAGAACATCAGTGGACACTTCTTCCCAGGTAGCCTAGTCTGTGAGGAGTCCACTGCGTCAGGTAGTACACAGCTTCCCGTGATTTTACTTGATCAGGGGTAGGTCTGCAGGATAAGGTGTGCTGGGTTGGCTTAACACCCTAGGTCATGGGAACAGCAGTTGCTTGTGCTGATACTGAAAGGACTGACCCAGAGCTATGTCCTACCACAGCGCATCTGGAGTGTGTGTTGTCAGCACCTGTGACTGTCCTGCTGGAGTAACACCACATCACAGCTTTGTCCTTCACCCATCTCTCCTTTTCCACAAGAGCTTTAGCATTTCTGTATCATGCTGCTTGATGTAGCTATCTATCCTGAGCTCTGCCTAAATTATTGTGTTCTTCAACAGAACTTGCTAGAGGACAATGTAGCAAGGACAAAAGAAAATGCAACAAAGTTTGATTCAAAGCTAACATGGAAGAATCAAGCTGTTATTTGTTTTATTAACTGTCACACAGAAACAGATCTCAGCTGATCGGTAGTACCAGAGAAGCATCTAAAGTTATTATCAGCATCACCAAAATGCCTTTTCTCGCTTTCAAGTTCCCTGTTTCATATGGCAGAATGGTTTGCATGTGCGTACCTGCATGGTTTTTGTTTTGTTTGTTTTTTCTCAGGTCCAAGAGGAGCCTGGATTGGAAGTTCCTCTATTGGCTTAATTCCAGTTTAGGGGAGGTGGGGAAGCAGTGAACACTGGAAATTTCTTCTTGTCGCCTGTTGCCCAGGAATGTGTGTAGTTTCCATCACGTAAAAATGGCATGTTGCTGTCTGATCAGTTAGAAGAGAGAAGCTTGCTTTTATCTGCCAGGGAAGGAGTCTTTTTGATGGACGTGTACCAAAGGCATGTGTCCTTTACTTAGAGAAGGAGCCTTTGTTTGCAGAATTTTTGTCAGGAAGACAAATATGTTCAAGCTCCTAGAAACTGTTTGGTCAAGCTTAATTGCATGTAGGTTTTGGCATACAGTGTTTAATGGAACATGTTCCTGGTATTTGTGCATCTGTAGTCACAGGAAAGACTGGGCTCCTTATAAGCTGAAATAAGGAGCAGTGAAAATGGGGGAAGAAAACCACTTAACAACGTGTTTTCTACCTTCACCCATGAGAGAGTACTTCAGCTAATTACTTCAGCTCTTGGTACTGTGACTTCTTTGGTAATGCTGTATGTTTAATTATGAGGACTCTCTTCAGTTTCAAAATGAGCATATTAAGATTAATCTTTACCTGTAAAGGATTCTAGAATCTCCTTTTACTGTAAATGAGAAGGGGGAAGAGGTGGGTAACATCTTCTCAGGTTCTAGTTCCTTAGCCATAGGTGGTCTGTGTGCCACTGCTGCCATCATTCAGAATAGCCTTCTGATAACACTCCAGCTAATTTGGAATACCCAGTGAAGATGCTTTCCTGCTGTTTCCATTCTCCATTGCTCAGACATCTCTGCCAGGCAACTCTCAAAACAAACAGCAACACAGGATGAGCCTCAAAGAGTGCGTGCTTTGAAGTAGAGGGCGGGTGACAGTTATTAAAGGTTAGTCCTTAGTGGTATTGCAAAAGGTAGCTGTAGAGGTTTCCATGCATTTGCCTATTAAAGCATGTAATGCCTTGATCCTTACATTAAAAAAAATAAAATAGGGGGTAATTATTAGAAAAAAATACCTTGTACTTTCCTTGGTGGTGGAGGAGCAATTAGTTTATAGCCAGGATTTGAAAGCAAGTGATGGTCAACACAGCAAGATAGAGGGTCAGAGACAAGTGTATAAGAGAAATGGATGTCGATGGTCAACTTAAAAGCCATGTGGAAAGGCGAGGGCAGAAAGGCACTGGCTCATTAAACAAAGCAAGCTGTAGTCCATTCCAATCTTTGTACCTGCAGTAAAATGACTAATTATTTAAGAGAGTAAATACTGTGGTATTGAGTTCATTGGATAATTATATATTTAATTTTTCAGAGAATTATTTTTTGGTTTCACTATAGTGCTCTCATTCTGGTGGTACACTCTGGCCAGCCTTCAACTTGTAAAAGCACTCTGGCAAGACTCAGTTGTACCTGTGAAACACAGGATCTTCGATGCAAGCCAAAACTAGCGAAAAATAAAAGCCTTTTTGAAGAAAGCAGAATTTCAAGACAGTTTTTATTTCTGTAAGTTGCTCTGGAATCATGAGCATGTTAGTGAACATATTTTTGAGGGAAATTGCTATGACACTGAAAATGAGTGCATTTGAGATTTTACACATTGTAAATCAGCACAGAATGAATTTAAATGTGCATTTATGTATTTTTAAAGGCCTATTTACTTCACATCCAATCTTCTGATTTCCATCCTATCAGCATCCATCAATGCTAAAATTTCAGTGTCACTGCTTAAAAAGAGAAGTGATTTGGGAGTGCTTTTGACAGAAGTTTGTTTTTTTCTCTTTGCCAAGAATGATACTTCCATATTTTTAATTTATTATTCTTTTCCTGGTGGAAATACTTCCTTTTTGAAGCATTGCCTGGTTTTTGTTGGTAACTATATTATAAAAAAAAAGCTCAAGTACGTTCACCTCTGTGTACCTATCCTGTCTGTTAGGGCTTTTCCTTCAGGCAGTTATTAAAAGTAACTAGTTATTACTTAATAGTTCAAATAATTGCATACTTGACATTCTGTCCAGAGTTCGTGCAACAATTTGGGATTTCTTTCCCTAGCAAAAGCTTCCACAGGTTCTTTCCTACCTAAAAAAAAAAATTGGGGGTGTATACTTTCACATGTACTCAATGTGGTGTTTTCCAGGCGAAGAGCTCTAAATGTGATGGCAGAAATACTTTTTCTCTTTGAACAGTAAATATCAGGCTACTGCAGAGGTTCAGAATCAGTGTCTGCCAATAAAGTAGCGTCAAACAGATGGTTGATTTGTTATATCATGAGCTGTTTCTGATAGTACAGATTTATGCTATTAAAGATGATGCTTGCATAACTTACACTGCAGTATAAGCTATTTTTGAGTATCTTAGAAAACTTTTTTACACTGTACTACTCTGCCATAAATGTTTTCCTTGATGATGACTGCTGAAGATGGTGTTGATCTTGATGAAGACTGTTGCATATCTTTGTGGCATCAGTCACTAAAAAAAAAAAACCATCTACATAAATTTATTTTTAAATGTGTATTGTAGCAGGTCAATTGGGCCGCTAACTGTATCTGCACTGAAACATTGATAATAATATGTTAAGAGCACTCTAGCTTTTTTTTTCTTGGTCTTCTCCACCTATCTAATGCTATGCAGCAAGAAAGTGAAAATATATTGCAAAAAACTTTGTGTTATGTGGACAATGTGGTCAACAGTTTACCATCTGGCAACCAGACATGATGATCTCCCATGTATGCTCACTGTGCATCAAAGGGTGAAAAGGTATTTTCATCCACTTATTTTCTCCTGTACTTTACTGTGATTGCCTTCCTGTCAAGGAGTGTCAAACCTGAGTTTTGCTGCAGTTTGATGACCTATTCCTAAGCTGTCATCAGAGATTGATTTATCTGCTCCTCATTGGAGGATGCTGCTGGTTATTCCTCTGTTGAACTGAGTTAACTTCTTTGTCTGGAGGTGAAAAGAAGGACGGGAGACCTTGGAAGTTGTTCTGAGTCTTACTGTTACAATATGCACGTTGGTGATGAGACCTGCAAGGTGGCATCCTGTGTGATTCTTCCCCAGTTGTTATTTGTTTCAGATCGACTAAACTAGAATTAGGTGTAATCAGAGGAGAAACATCAGATTAGTTTTAGTGAGCTGCTAAATGTTTCTCATCCTGCCTAGACTGATTATCAGTTGTAATTGGGGGATGATAAGGTTTGGGCTCTTCACTAAATTCTAAAACAGTGAATATCGTGACAGCACTGTTGCGATTTCTGAATAGATTGGGTCTAAAATCTTGATCAAAAGGGCTGCTTCTGTAGACATTCCCAAGGTAGCATGCCTGGAATTAGCACCCGCTAATGCAACATGCCTACTGGCCCTTATGAAGCTGAGCCTTGTAGCAATCTTGTGCTATTGACATACTTTGCAGTTTAACTATTAGTTTTATTTAATCCTTGCAATGATTAAATGCTATAATAATTGCCATTCATGGGGTTTTCAAGAGACCTTTAGCCTTTAAAAGCTATGGATTTCTAGATGAGAGCCTTAAGATTTCTGTTAACCTTATCTGGGTCGAAAAAACTACCTGGTCTTTGTGTAAAAATGGAGTTTTTCATGGAAAGGGTTTGCAGAACAGCCTCTTCTAGAGCCTAAGGGTTACTTTTGTGTTATCCTGGGTCTGTGGTTTGATTGACTTCTGGAAAGGATAGCTTACAACCACCATGTGTGTTTTAAGGAGCCTATTTCTCCAGTGCTTCATCTGGCTAGGCAGTTGCTGAGATTCTGCAGATGGCTAACTGCAGTTTCCAAGAGTTGGTGCATATAGTATCTCCTTTCTCATGAGAAGGAAGATTCCTAATTTAGCATTTACTCATGCACTCATTAAAGATGTTGGGAATATTGCCATGGCCTCACTTGGAGCAGAATCGGATCGTTTTGTTCCACTCCCTCCTTACCACCAGACTTAGTTGTAATAGCTTGTTGGAGCATTCTGGTGGTGTCTTAATTGGTGTATTAAGCTTTTTTTTTTTTCTTTTTTTCTTCAGTCATCAGTTTTGTGGTACAAATTATATACTTCATGAGTACCAGTTCTTAGAGAGGTGTGAGATCATGAATAGTTCCCCTGGCTGGGATTGTTTTCCCGTATCATTAATTTTATTCAAGTTTTTATTCTCAGAGTCCTCTAACTTTACAGCAGAAACTCTTAAGTGACTAATAGTATGTTCAGTTTCAGTAGGTTGTGATACTCAGACTGATGTAAATTCTCCAACTTCAGAGGTATATGGTCAGACTAGCTTAACTTTTCCTCTCTGCCCCCCTTCTCCCCCCTCCTCCCTGCCTTTTTGCCTCCCACAGAGACTTTCTAACATTCTGGCAAAGCAAGTATTTGGACTTTTACCCATTCTCTCACTTTGCAGTAAAGAAGCATTCATTTTTCCAACATTAAAAACTTGGCCTGAAAACCTGGCCCAAAACGTTTAATGTTTTGAGCAAATGTTTAAAAATACCCTCTGCCTTGGCTGCTCTCAGTAGCCTTTAAGCACTGTTGTCCACTAAGGTGGACAGATTCTTCTTTCCGCCCAAAAGCTAACACTTATCCAGTAATATATATAGCAGCAAATTGAATTTAATCATTTCAAATGTTACAGAGATTAATCTGAAGCCATAAGGAGCCTGAATAAGAATAATTGCATCTTTAAGGAGCTTCCTTATGTGTAGATGTTGCAGGAGCTGAGGATGGAAGGTGAGAACTGTAGCAAGTCATAGAATTGTTAAAGTGGGGAAGGGACCTTAAAGATCATGGATTTCCAACCCCCCTACCATGGACAATAATACCTGCTTTTCTTAGATCTTGTCAGTTCCACAAAACAAAAGGGCTTATTTTTGCTAAGAATAGTACACTTTGAGCTTTACTTGATTTTTGTATCTTTGTTCCAAATTGTGTGCTGTTTTGCGCCTTGTCTTCTGGGAGAGATGGTTCAAGGGAATACATCCTCTTTCAGTATTCTTTTCTGATAAAGGTGAATATGTTAACTTTTGACTCTGCATTCACTGAAGTGCTCTTTCCTGGCTCTAAATATGTCTTCACAAATGAAGGCAGGTCAAGAAAACGTAGGAAACAATTAAGTTTGGTTGTATTTGTGTACCTCGCTTCTTCTGGGCATCTATTTCAGTTAATAGAGAACCAACTTCACTAGAAACAAGTCAGGTTCAATCTGTGATTCATGCTTTTGTGCTCTGTGTTGCTAGGGTAACCCAAAGAAACATAAGGAAAATCAGGCAAAATTTCAAAAAGGAAGCATTATAATTTCTTCAGTGCTTCTTATTTGCTTGTGAAATATTTTGCCAAAATATTACTGGGAAAACTCAGTAGTCCTTTAACATTTTTATTCCAAACATAGAGACTAAACTAAATGATGCAGTCATGAAGTAGTGATTTATTTCTACTTAAGAACAAATTCCAACATAACTTTAACTTGTTTCCAAAATCATTGTCATGGAATAAAGTGCGCTTACCTTGTACCTCCGTTCTGTCATCTTTGCTCTGTCCATCTCTATAAATAAATCTAAATTTTTTCCAAAATCGTACCTCTATGACACTTTCCCTAAAGCTGTGCTTTTAGTACCCCCCCACTGTGAACTGCTAAAGCATTTGTTCTTTAATAGTACGACAAAAGTTGAGAATTAAAAGAGGGGCTGGGGTAGACACGCTGCCACAATTCGCTGTCCTCTTGTACAATAGTTTGGCCAGCACTGCATTAGAATTGCCCTAGGGGAAAAAAGAAGCCATCAGAAATCTCTGTAGGTGACTCCCAAGTGTTATGTGTCCCATATACCTCCAAAATTCAAAAGACCTGTACCTTCTCAGGAGAGTATTTCCATCCTTATGTGTGTACCTGGCAATATGGGTCTTGGCTCCCCTGCAGAGCAGGTGACTGGAGAGGACTGAAGCCTGGATTACTTCCCACTTAAGGGCCACAGATAGGGCATCTGTAGTTTCTGTTGCTAGATCTCAGTGAGTCACCTCTGTGCTGAGGTGTTTTTTTGTGTGTGTTTGCATTAGAACAACAGCAACTGAGCAGGTACTTATTTGGACTGGTGAAACTCCATGTTAGCACAGGCATGAAGATGGCCATACCCGGTATAAGTTACTGTCAGTCATCTTTTTTTTTTTTTATCAGCGGATGTGTTTGCTGCCAAATATCCGGTATAAATTATGCAGTATGGACATGAGGGTTTGTGGTGTTGGTTTTTTTTAATCTTTTTTTGCACACTATGAGAAATCAAGTAAACCATCTGAAGTCGCTATTGAGTGTTATAAGCTGTGGTAAACTCCTTTGCTTATACATAAGGCGCTTGTACATCACCACCTGTTTGCTTGACACAAAAATAACAAAGGATCACAATTACCAAATCTTTCTCTGGGCATGGACCAAGGGAGGAGATTGAATGCAGGCGGGTGGGGTGTTTTTTTGGAGTTGTTTTTTTTTTTTTTTTAACTTTCCTCCTCTCTGATTATAGAGGCTGTAAAAATATCTCTGTCTCTCTGAGCAAGCAAAGTGGTATAACCTGCCAAATCCTAGCTCTTCCCAAGGGACCACCTCTGAATGCTTTATCCAAAATGAACAATTGTATTAATCCAGGGGGTCGAGGGAAACAGAGCGGCCACAGGCAGTTGCAAAGGAGTAGCTGGTAGGTGGAAAATTTTTTACCCTAGCTTACCTTGCAGTAAGTTGTTTATCCATATCCAGAGTTGGTGCAGAGGTGTCTGAACGATATTTTAGATGGAATAAATGAGTCAGTATTGAGGGCCGTTCTGTAAAATTACCTGCATATGGGGAGAGGGGATGTTGAAATACTTCTTACAGTGGGAATGAAAAGGACAACAATTTTAGAAAGACTTAATTTAATAGTGGCAAAGAGGCACCAGGCAATAGAGAAAGTGGGTTTTTGTATTGTCTTGAATAAATGCTAACTGTAAGTTGCCATGGTTGCTGCAGCTTAGCTGAGGCAAATAACGTACTTTATACAGAAGAATATTTTTGTCAAATACTCTTTTACTATTTCCATGTGGTTATTGGAAATAGCTGCACCTTTCTGGTTTTTGTACATATTTCTAAATACGGATCACGCTTAATTTCCTATTTTGATACTTATTTTTCAGAGGGACTCCCCAGCTATACCAACTGTTCCTTTTGGAAAGAATGCTGGCACAAGTGTGTGTTCCCCATATGGATTTTTATTTAAATTAATCTACAAAATTTGCACAAGATGGTCTAGTTTGGTGGCGGGTGATGAAGGGAAAGGATCTTCAAAACTGAATGGGAGAGGAGTTAATGTAGATGATGATCAACAGGGTGAGCTCTCAAGTCTGTTGATTTTTGGGAGAGGGGAGTGTAAAATCTCAACATGTATGTACAGAACCAGGAATTAAAAAGGTAGAAGTGATAAGGCTTACTATAACGCTGATGTCAGTGTCAACAGAATTATGTACAGGTTTGAAAAAACAAGCAAAGTGATATGCTCCAAGTCCTAGATACCAATGCTTTGGAAGTTAAAAAAATCTATAAAGTGTATAGATAGTGATATGGTAGCTATCTATCCATCTAGATTGCTGTTCCTAGGTGTTGGGGCTTTTTATTCTTGAAAAGCAATTAATTTCACCTCTGAAATGCAAATGTTCTCTTCAATGTGAGCAAACTGATTTCCTCTGAGAACTCCTAATGCTCTCTGTGAGTCTGGAGTCAACACTACAGTTTCTAATTCCTTGTGCAGAGAGTCAGTAATTTCTTGTGAGTTAATGCATGTTCTCATGCTTCTTGGCCAAAGCATATGGCATGTGACTGGTAGCTTTCAGAAATAAAATATCCACTATTTATTTTTGCACAGGTACCAGTCTAGACCTGGAATTTAAAGTAAATAATATAGACTGGGGAAAAATTCTAGTTTTGCCAGTAAAAAACAAAGAAAGAAAAGAATGGAAGTAGTACCCAGTTTAATTACCTGTAATTAGAGAAGCTGCTGACTTTTAGGGCTTTTTAGGAATGAAGCAAGAAAAAGACCTGGAAAGGGCTAATGCAACAAAGCTACAGTAATTATTATAAATACTTTAATTTTCTTTACTGTGGCTTCAAATTTGAGGAGGGAGCTGCAGTATCCTATCAGTCTTTTCTTTCTGTGCAAGTTGTTTGCTGCAGTGATGATCCATCCCTCTTCCCCCTGCCCACCCCTGAGACTGAGAGCCAAGGAGTGCTCAGGTTATCAGCCAGTGTCCTTCGCACAGGCTTGTCCTTCTGGGGATGGTTTTGGGGCGGGGGGTTATTTTTGTTTTTCACTTGTCAGGTGTTCCTTCTGCCCTTCTCTGCGCTGAATGCTACTTTTCTCATTGGGAAAGCCTGTAGATTAGCGTGAGATATGAGGAAGCTGGCAGAGGTGGACCACCCAGGGAGGGGTCGGAAAAGAGCGTGAGGAAATGGATAATTTGAGTGTCTGATGACTTGCCGGGGCTGATGCACATTTCTAGAAGTGCCTGTTTTTGTTTTGATAAGGGTTTTAAGAATAGCATGGAAGCATAGTGGGTGTGATCAGCAAGGAAGCACCATGCTCAAGAGGTGGTATGAAAGGACGGGCTCTGAGGCGATGAACGGGGACGCGTTCCCACGGAGGGTGTTGGCCAGCTGTGTTCCCTCTCCGCCTTTCCCCTCTTGGGCATCTCCTCTCCACCCCTAAGTCCCTTTGGTAGTAGGTGAGGGTGTGGCGTGGGGACAGGTTGCTTGGTCATCATGGCCCACAGCTTCTTGCTGGTGGCTTCGTAGGGGTATGGAGAAAAATTTTATGCATTATTTTATACCTAATTCTCTGTGCTGTAACGATGTAAGTGGCATTGGGTCTGGTGGATATGTTGCTATGGAAAAGACATGTGCTTTTTATAGTCAAATCAAAAGATGCATTTCCAAAAGCCGCTCTTGAATGCAGCGGCCATACTTTGACAGTTTTATTTCCATCCATCTCGGCAGTGAGCTCTTGTTGTTGGGGTTGAGTATCAGTTTGCTAAGAATCCAAGTGCTGGAGGAATGTCCTCATGTTTCTGTACCCATGCGGCGGCCTCGTCTCCCATTGGAGCCTTTCTATTCTCAGCAGCACGTGGGAATTCAGTGAGATCCGATAACGGCAATATTAATAGCAGTTGAGTAGGTGGTTGAAAGAGGTTGAAATTTAGCACAAGCTCACTGCTAGTTGGACAGACGGTGTTCGTCTTCTGCACAGCATACCTCGACGGGGGTGGAGAATCCTTCAAACCCTCCGACATCCTCCTTGGAAGCGTAAGTGGAGCTGGTGGGTGTCGGGCTAGAAGACCTGGAGCTTAGTGAAGAGCTTGGTAGCAGGCTTGTTCTGCAGCCTGCTGTTCTGCTCCGACTCCCAGTCCAGGAGGCCAGGACATGGCTCTTCCAAACCTTTCAAAGGACATCTAGGAGGTGGAATTGCTGCCTTGGTGGAATGGAAGTTCAAAGGGAGAGCACCAGTATTTCCTTTTTTAAACAGAAATCTGTTCAAGTCCTGTGTTCGTGACATCTGTAATACAGAGGGCAGCATGGAAAACAGATAGCTTTGGCAGCTGTTGGCATTTCTGGGGTATTCGTCACCAAGGGAAGGGTTTGGCACTGGGCAGGGTGCATTTGTCACTCCCACATTCTTTTCTATCAGTGGGAGTGTCTATGTCCCTTCTTTCTCTCCGTAAATGGATTTGGATTTGTTATCTGTTTGGGCATGATCATATGGCTTCTTGTCAGCAGATAACTCATTTAGAGAAGGGAGATTCTCTCATCTAGCTTTTTTTTTATTTACTTTTTTAAAATCATAGATTGATATCTATACTGTAAATGTGTTTCTACATGAGAAACTGCCCCTCAGAAAGCCACAGTTTCTGAAAAGGATGCTGTAAAATCATCTTCTAGAATTTTGCTCTAATTCTTTAGTATCTTGGATTTGGTCTAGAGCTCCATGTTGATATTATCCCTGGAAAATAAGTGAAGTGTCAAAGTAGATTTGACATAACAAATTGATAGTTTCTGTAATTTAGTATGTATTAGGATGTGGGGGAACCAAACGATTTAATGTGTTAGGAGAACAAGATCCAAACTATAGAATATGTTTGTTAAGAGTCTTGAAATAAGTCAACCTAAACATAGGTACTTAAAATGCACTATTCTTTTGTGAGGAGTCACTGGAAAGGTGTACGTGTACGTGTCAGCATTGCCAAAGGATATATTATATAATTGATAAAGCCTAGTTCATGACTTCTTGAAGTACTGCAGCCTGCTAGCTACGGCAAGGTATATAATTGCCTTCTACAATGTATTTTTTAAAATTATTTTAAAAATACCTCAAAGTGCACTGAAATAATACTAACAAGCTTTCTTTGGGGCGAAGCATCGGCAGGTGGAGGGGAAGCACAGACCAACACCTCTGGCTGAGGTTTCATCACACAGGGACACTCACAGTACTGGCGTGTGGAGCAGGGTCCTCCTCTGCTGACCTCTTTGCCTGCTCCTCTGCCATGGTGCTGGTGCGGTCGCTTGTATAAAACAGATGAGCGAGTCACACATTTTTCAACCCCCAGATTATCAGGAAAAACCCAAACAAAGAAACAGGCAGAGCCCTCTGGTCCTGAATGCACAAGGTGGAACTGCAACCTGATTCAGAACCCTGTTGGCATAACCACGGGGGCAGCAAACAGGAGTGGCTGGAAGGGAAAGGGAAACCAGGAAATCCTTAAGCTAGAGCTGCTGCCAAAGCTTTTGTATTGTCAGGCTCTAAGGCCTTGGTGACTAATTTTGCTATTTAACCTTCAGCAAACAGCAGAGCCAAGACTAAATTCCTTGAGCTATGGCTCAGCCTGCTGATATGCCGTATCATTTTTCTTTATTCTTGTAGAATGGCCCTCATTAGCGAAGTGTCCATCGGTCTGTGCTGGCTGGGAATAAGTGATGCCTGTGAATGTGTTGGGTTTGAATGTAACAGAAGTATTTGGTAACTAAGTGCATTACCAGGTAACAAGCGAGAGCTATTTTTATCCCATTTGTGATTTTTTTTTTTTTGTTTGTTTGCTAAAGGATTGACGTAGATGAGATGATTTACACAGGAGGTAGTATTTCTCCACAGGTAATTGTTTCACGTCTTTTTGCATCAGTGTTCAACCTGGAATCATGCAGCTATGCTTCAGAGTTGTTATAATAACTCCACGTACTGTTATCTCGTGGCCTTTAGACTTTCACGCTGTGTTTGATAGATATTTTCTAGGATGGCTAATCTTGAAGTCATACATAAGCTTTTATTGAAACTGCTGTGAATAATTAAAGTTCAGGGCTTGCACATTATTGTTGTACTCTTAAAATTTTGACAATGTTGAGTTGGGGGCTGACATTGGGGTTAGACTAATGCAGAGGATCAGAGTTGCTTTTCTTTTACTCTTAAAATGAGTGCTAAAATGCTGAGACTGTGACAAGAGCAGTTTAAGTATTTGGAATAGAATTATTTCTGCAAGATCTTAACCACTCTCCTTAGCAGCTTTCGTTGCTTAGTTCAAACGTCTTTAGAGAAGTTGCACTGTTAGTAAAAGGAAATCTGAAAATTTCTGGGAAAACTGAAATGACGTGAAATGGTTTGGTAAGCGGTGTTGCATCGTCATTCAGACAGGAACTCACTTCTTTCAGCAGATTGTTTTTAAGATGCAGCCTTGGCTGTGCCTCCCTGAGCAAAGCAGCAGCCTTGCTCATAGTGTTCAGCATAATGGCGTTGTTCTATTGAAACCAGAAATTAGGTTACACAGAACAATATTTCCATAAAGACTATAGTCTGCATCAGCTGGGCTTTATGATGATATTGGATGAAAACATCAAAAGCAGACTTCTTTCATATTTGCCCAATGTAGGACTAGTGTTTATTTGTAGTGTTGAAGATACTTAAGTGGTTTGCCCCTTCAGTTCCTAGAACAGCTTTTGTAGGATCAGCCTCTACAAGCAGTGCTGTGTGTGCACTTCAGTTCTATGGACATGTTCAAAACAAGGTTATGATAGTCCAGGAGTTTTTAAAAAGCTTAAAGGTTGCATTGCTGAAGTTCTTGCACTCGCATCTTCCAACTGATTTCTTCAAATACAGTGTGAGAAACTGAGTGTTTCAACCCTGTATAGTTAGAGTGGGACTGGAGAATGGGAGTGGAGGCGGGAGCAGGAGCTCACTGTTGGGTAGCAACAGGTTGTCCGAAAAGGTAGGATCTTCACAGCAGTGAAGAACTTGCTATATTTGAAGTTCATACCTCTGTCTTGTCCCCTGCTGTGAGCTGTAGCTGTTCAAAAATGTATACAAAACCCCAGCTGAATTCTTGCCATGGTACTGGATAATGTTTACTTTTTGGTAGTACTTCCATTTAATATAATTATTTTATTTTGTGTTTGTATTGCAGTTGAGTTAAAATCTTGCTTTTTCTTATTTTGATGCTCACGGTAAAAAGTCATTCCTCTTAAAAGCTCTTCAGTTTGTCTCACGCTACTATCCAGTAGATATTTTCCCAGCAATTTTAAATGCAGTATCCTGGAGGGTAACTGGGCAATAGCTTGTGCACGTAAACTCAGATGTTCATGAGCTTGGCCAGATTGTACTTTCAAAAGACCCATAATTAAGTTGGAAAATGATAACAAGTGGATCTAAACTGCATCTTCTACAAGTTGTATATCTCAAAGGAGAAGCAGCTGTGAAGTTTGTCGGTGACAAATGACTTTTAAAGGCCTTCCAGTAAGATAACAGCATTACTACTTTATTCAGAATTTTGTTTTTGGCAAAAAAAAAAACAAACAAAAAAACCTTTTGTTTTAAACAAATTCTAGGACAATACATTAATAATCCAGAATCATCCTTTTTTCCCTTACTTCAAGGCCATCAAAAAATTAATATATGCCTATATAATTGAGGAACTGATTGCTCTAGATGAGAAGGGGTTTTCTTTTTTTTTTTTTTTTCCTTAGACTGTGTCTATCATGAAATGTTGCTTAAAAGATCTAAAGACCAATAGGTATAACTAAGAGAAGGAAAGTAGTAATACAAGTGGAGAAACCTTGTTCACGGAGAATAAACAACTTGTCTGTTTGCTTCTGTTGTTCACTGAGCAAACATGCAAAAGGAGCACAGTCTTTTATTCAAGCGTGTGAAATATTTCCCTGCCTGCAGTTTGGATCTCAACTATGCTCATTAGTTTACGTGAATGTCTTAAGTTTTGCATTGTTTGTAGCCCAAGTACGCAGGCCCTAGTGTACTTGTGGTTATTCAAGCACAGAAAATACATTGAAATATAAAACCCAGCTGAATGTTCCTCCCTGTTTGCTTCTACATGAGCGTTGGCAATAATCATGTAGAATGGATGAACAACAGTCATATATCCAGGCTGGGCTCCAGCTGACTCAGGGCAGAGTTTCTCACTACCTGCTAGACTGCTAAACTCTGGAAGCAAACATTCAGGCATCCTGAGCAAGGGCATGCCAGGCCTCTGCTTCTGTAATTGCAAATTATAGAAGAAATCCTGCCCTAATGAAAGGCTTTTAGACCTTGAAGCTAAAGAATGTAAACTTCTAAAATACTCTGTCAGGTGTGGGAAGCATAATACTGATACACATCACTACAAGAATAATTTCCCATCCTCTCATCAACACATTAGGTCTCAGCCATGGTGTGCCCTGCAACATGGACGTTGGAAAAGAAACATGTATAGCAAAGAAAAGGAAAACTTCATCAAAAGTAGTCTCCAGAGAAAAAAGAACAATGTGTGGTTTTCTTGATTTAAAAAAAAACAAAACAACAAATCAACAAACCCAAACACAAATATTTCACATTAAAATAGAAGGGCTCCTCCTTATTCTTGAGGACGAGGTCACTGACTATAAAACCTGTGGCATCTCTGGCATGTGATATTAAGGAAGCTGAGAGTGGGGATTGCACAGGTTGGATCCGTCTCAGGACTTTGTGTTCCTGGCAGCCTGATTTCTTTATGGTGTGGGGGACGGGCAAGGCAATTACAGCCACACTAAGTGGGAGCAGGAGTTTTCAAACTAGAAGTTCTCAAACTGTTCCTGCTGGTTGTCACGTTGCCTCAAGTATTGTATTTCTGTGAAGAGTGTCGCCTACCCTGACCAGGCCCTGTCATCATTTTGCTACCTCGTAACTGTCCACTGAATGGTTTATTTTACCTTTTCCCTGCAACTTTTGACTAACTTGCTCCTAGGTGGCCAGAAGCAGAATAGGTGCACCTGATACATCGTTGATCTGACCAGTTACAGGGCTCTTTGCAGGTCTTCCTGCTGCCGTATGTTAATTCATGGCTTTTTTATTTTTGTTTGAACCCCTTCACCATGCTGTGTGTGAAGCTTGCCACCGGGCCACCCCAAACCAACAGCATCCAGGGCGGATGAAAGGGTGTTTTCAGTGTATTTAAGGCATTTGACCTTCCATAACCAGGAGTGTTGTGCAGCTGCTGTTTGCAGTCCAGCTGTGGATATCTTACATCAGAGGAGTGATTCTGTGGTACCCTACTTGTGAGAGGCTCCCATCTGAAAAGTTTCTTCTTGTTCTTAAAATGAGCAGAAGGAGAAGAAGACTACTCTGAATGCGCCCTGGTGCTCTTTCAAGGTGTACCACAAATTTGCTATATGTTTGGTTGTTTTTTTTTTTTAAATTTTACTGATGTTAACAATTGCATAATTTTTTTTTTTTTTTTTTTTTTTTTTTAATA
>VXBW01000007.1:303438-339074 GCA_013400375.1 Thinocorus orbignyianus | reverse complement strand
CAGTTCCAGCAGCTCTTTTTTTTTTTTGTCTGAAAAATATTCTCAAGGCTGAAGCATTCTCTGTGTACAAGGTGAATATTTTAGAAAACATAATACAGTTTGGGGAAATGTAACAATGGAGTCTGCTTTCATATGGAACTGAAGGTCTTCCTGGCTAATAGAGACTGTGTTTCCCAAAGTCATTAGCTTGTTTTCCACTGTTATTTTGTTAGCAACTAAAAACCCTAGCTAAATAAAAAAGCCTAGAGCCTTTCTGAGTACCTCTCCTATCAGAAACTGTAATAAATCAACTAGTTTCTAACTTGATATGTAGAGATTGAGACAGTGTGGAGTTAGGCCTATGAGTTAGGGCTACAAAGATGAATAGGGGCTTAGAACATCTCTCTTACGAGGAAAGGCTGAGGGACTTGGGTCTTTTTAGTCTGGAGAAGAGAAGGCTGAAGAGGCATCTCATCGATTGCCTATAAGTATTTCAAGGGTGGGTGTCAAGAGGATCGGGCCAGTCTTTTTTCAGTGGTCCAGTGACAGGAGAAGAGGAAATGGTCACACACTTGAACATAAGAAAGCTCATCTCTAAATGTGAGGAGGAACTTCTTCATGTTGAAGGTGGCAGAACACTGGAACAGGCTGCCCAGAGGTGGTGGGGTCTCTGTCTCTGGAGACATTCAAAATCTGCCTGGAACCGTTCCTGTGCAACCTGCTCCAGGTGGACCTGCTCTGGCAGGGGGATTGGACTAGATGATTTCCAGAGGTCCCTTCCAACGCCATATCACTCTGGGATTCTGTGTAAATTCAAAGTAAATTGCTTTTTTTTTTAATTTCTTTTGGAACAGTCATAGTCACATAATTTATACTGTCCTCTAATGGGGCTTTTAAATTTTGAATAATGATTAAATTTTACATCAGATATTTTAAAGCTTTTTGTTTTGTTTTGTTTTTCTCACTCCCTGCCCTGCTTCAGACCGGAGGAGACCAACAGAAGAGTGAAAAATGTAAGACACACTTAATTTATTGCTTTCTGAAACACTTCCACACTAATTATTTCTGAAATGCTTCTGTTTATGGCACTGTTGTATTTACCATATTCTTCAGTTGTTTATCTAAAGCAAATTAGTGTCATCTTATTATGATCTCTGTGCAGCTTACTTTCCCGAATAAGTGTAATAATTAGAAAAAGTACTTATATCTGCTTAATTGAGATATACAAGCTGCGTCGTAACACTCCTTAATTGGTTTTGATGGAGATCATAGCTAATACTTGTAACCAAGATTTTAAAATTCATTCTGGAAAACATCTCTAACAGCATGCTGAGATTCTTTTATACTGGTACATGGTATGACGAGAAAGTAATTAAGATGTATTTGGGTTGGTTTTGTTTGTCTTTAGGTTTTGATTACATTGTACTGGCTTGGGAGAAAAGCTCAAAGCAGTCCTCATTATAATGGTCCGTACCTCAACCTTAAAGCATTTGAGAAGTTATTAGGGCAGGCATTGACTAAGGTAAGAAATTCAAAAAGAATAGTAAACAAAGAGCCTGAATTGTATAGTTTACATTATAGCATCAACGCTAAGCAATCTTATGGGGGTTTGATTTTATTCTTGGTTTGGAGAACATAATCGTTTGGTTTTTTTGTTTTGCTTGCTGTTCAAGTCCATGTGAAAGTTACTTTTAACTTACGCTGGTTCTTCTGCTACTCATATAATACTGAAATTCAGAGTTTACTTGCTCTTACTGATGTGATAGGTTGTGAAAAGCCTTGTCTTAATTCCCTTTGGTTAAGATAAGAGGAATTTAAGACCTTGTGTTGAACCTTCTGTCTAAGCTGTAGTATATATCATTTTTAGGGGTTTCCAGTAGTCTTTGGTAAAGTTCATTTTTGCACACAAGATACATTTTAAAAATTTTTGAGTCAAAACTCACGAGTAGCACTCATGCCTTAAATTGTTGCGAAAGACCTTTCAAAACTTACTATTGTAGGCGCTTGAAGAGTCTGGTCACCTGAACAGAAGTGGCAGGGATAGTGGGTACGGTGATATTTGGTACGTTGACCGGGGAGAACCCTTTCCGTCTTCAACTACCCATAAAAGAGACGATTCTTTCGATAGCTTGGACTCTCTTGGCTCAAGATCCTCCACAAGCTTTTCATCAGATATAACCTTGAAAGGTGGCAGTGAAGGTATGTTTTTTCCTCTTTTTAAATCTTTTGTTGACATATGTCTTAGGCATGTGAGAGAAGACAATGTATGGACTTAGTACTTTGGGAAAGGCAACTCTAGTTTTGCAACTGCTGCAGTTGCATTTTCCTTAAGCAAATATTGACCTTTAACAGTTGGTAGAAACAAAGCAGCGCTCACGTAAATTTTCACAGGGAGGGCTGCTGGGGCTCTTGCTCTCTCAGCCACGTTACTGTGTGTGCATGTGCAGGGCGTTTTCCCATAGTTCAGGAAGGGAAATTGCTGGAATTCTGATCCCGATGGGTTCACCTGCAAGTCAACAGTTGCAAGGGTTTCTTGTCTTGTTCCTAGATGTCAAACTTCTGTGTCTTCACTCCATTTTTGGAGATTCAGCAGCGTTTATTCCAGCTCAGATTTAAAAGTATTGAAGAATATTTGTTAGTTTTGATAGTTAGTTGTGGAAAGAAGAGTAACAAGTAGAAAGTTTGTGAAATTGGATCTTTACGGCTGTACTCTGTGTGTGTCTCCTAGTTTTAAAATACAATACTAACTTTAGTTTAACTTAGTTATAAAAATAATGAGCTATATGAGTTATAAAAATAATAATTTTGTACCATGGGAATAACGAAATCATTGAGCCAAGGCCACATGGAGTGTTTCTGATCTGAGCAAAGCAGCACATAGCTGTGCTACATACTTGATGTACCCTTGGCTTCTACTGGCTGTAAATCTGGTGAGATGAGCATGCTTCCATACTTCTTGCTGGTAACCTGGCTTCGTTACTAATTTCGAGTGGCAAGCATGTTTTTAATTAAAACTTTCTGTGCCATTTTGTGTCTTCCATCTAGAGGTTAGCTCTTTGTTTCCTGCAGGGTACAGTGATAGTGAAAGAATGGAACAAATGTAGCAGGAGTATGCAAACCATGTCAGCTTAACCGACCTTATCCCACCTTCACAACAGACTTCTAAAAATACCTCTATTACCGTCCTGTCTGTAGCTCAGCAAGTTTGCAGGCAAAACACCTTGAATACGGAGTGAAATTGATTGTAGAAGATTTTGGTGCAAGTTCTAGCTAAAGGATAGATGGATAAGAATATATGTAGTGTCTAAAGTATAATGTTTGCGCTTTCCTTTTTCTCCCCTTCCTTCTAAGGTTGTGATAGTGACACAGACTCAGAACTGCCTTTCAAAATGCACGACTCCCATAAAGATGACAGGTCTTACCGTAGAATTTCTGTGATTGAACCAAAACCTACCACTGACTTCAATCGCTTCTTACCCAACAAAAACAAGCAGACAGCGTATGTACCAGCGCCCTTAAGGAAGAAGAGGACAGAGAAGAATGAGGACAACAGGAGGAGCTGGGCAAGTCCAGTCTTCACTGAGTCAGATGGAGCATTTTCAAGGTACTGGTGTACCGTTTCAGTAAGCCAGACTTTGATTTAGGACTTTTTAAATTATTTCTTTATTAGTTAAAGAAAAGCTGCTGTTGCTGCAGTAGGAAGTGAAGTATTTGCGTTTCCATATTTTAATGGGAGGGGTGTTTTGGTGTGGTTGTGTGGTTGGTTGGTGGTTTTTTGTTTTTTTTTTTTTTGGTTTGGTTTTATCTTTCTACTTTTGTTCCACATAACTAGTTTTCTGGTGTTTGAGTAGTGTTTTGAGGCTGGTCAGTTTCCAGACAGGGGATTTATATGATTTTAAATGCAAGTTCATGGGAGCTAGACCTGCGGTTTTAGTTTCTCATTAAAGCCTATCAAAATACGGTGATGAATTTTGGTTGTCCAGCTTCTTGGTGCGTACAGATAAGATTAATGGGCAGTTCTTGGGTTTCATCAATGCCTTCGTGACTTCACTGTCTTCATTCTGTTCCTGTTTTGGTTAACCTCAGTGGACGTGAAAGGAATCCCGTAGCTTCCTGCCAAAATAGCAGAGCAGAATGTGGGCTCACAAATCCAGCTTCCCTCCAGATGATCTATGAGTATGACAGTGGCTCTGATTCAGAAGATGAAAGAAGGCTGCCCGACGTGGTCATGGATGACTTAGCAAAACGTAGATTTCTAGTCAGAAAGAGCCCTGTAAGCTCTGCTGCACCTGGACATCATTTCGTGTTGCGCAATGACCCTCCTAAATCTTGCTCGCAAGAAAGTTATCCAGCTGGTCCACTAGCTGCAATGCTTGAACCACTGAGGTCAGAGATACTAATCCAAGATCCAGTAACTATTGTGTTACCTAAATTGCAGTCCATAAATAACTCCATAAAGTTAAGTCTTCTAATCGGCATTTTAACACAGCTGATAAAGTGTTATGCCTTTTCTGTCAAACTTCATGTTTCTGTCCAAGGCGATAGGATGCTGATATAACCATTTAACTTTTTTTTTATATATATATATCGTTATTTCTGGTGCTGCAGTGGTGGAATTGAGAACTAATTTGCTTCATTCATGAGGTTGAACTCCCGAGCCAAAAAGCATGCCTTTTTGCATTCTTTCTGTCAAGTTGCTCCTAAAATATCTTAACTGATTGGGTATTTTGAACAGTAACCAGAGGAGGCAGAGGGAGTTGGATGCTAAAGAGGAAAACAAACCAAGAGTTAACATTCCTTCAGAATTATCTGGGTATTTTGATGAGGACGAGGAAGAAGAAATAGGCATCCCAAACATTGAAAAAGATGATCTCTATTTTCGCAAGCTAAGTTCTTCAGCGGCAAATACAGTGGTTGCTTATGACAAATTTCTTCCTAAGTTTTGGACTGCAGAAGAAGAATTGCTATGGAAAAAAATCAGGAAATCCTCTTTCAAACCCTGGTATAAAGAGATTCAAGGGTTCAGGTGCGTTTCCATGCATGTCCCTGTTTCTCTCCTGTGTGCAAAGCTTACAAATCAAGTGTAGTTGTATGACTTCATTTTTGCTTTTCATTTATATTGCCAGTGTAGCAGCAGGCTATGTTTTCTCTCTCTTTTTTCTTTTTTTNTTTTTTTTTTTCTTTTCTTTTTTTTTTTATTGAAAGTAGTTGAAATATTATTTCAATTGAACTGTTGCACTGTTGCCACTGTGCATTTCAGTCAATTCATGCACTTCATGGTTTTCTCTCTTTCCCTCTACTCATTCTTTGTGCTGCCACACAGTAGAAAGAAATCAGATTCTGAGGATGAGGAATTTGCTTACAAACAAAGCTCTGCCA
Organism: Thinocorus orbignyianus; assembly: GCA_013400375.1. Taxonomy (NCBI): domain Eukaryota; kingdom Metazoa; phylum Chordata; class Aves; order Ciconiiformes; family Thinocoridae; genus Thinocorus; species Thinocorus orbignyianus. The sequence continues at coordinate 333,716 of VXBW01000007.1, read as the reverse complement.
TTGTTGCTAATCAACCAAGACCAGGTTTTGACTGGAACACCAGTTACAGAAGGGACCAGAGCTATAAACCAACTGCTGAATTTGTGGGAAGCTCATTGTCACAGATTGCAGAAGGAAAAATCTTGGAGGCTTCTGATCAGCCCAGGTTGATACTGCTGCATGAGCTGTACTCTTGCTGCATCAGAAAGAAATGTCTGGATATGCAACAGCTAAATGAAATTAAACCACGTCCTGTGATGTTGCGCTTTTTTTGATTATTACCATTTTGTTGTTTCTTCTGGTGGTTGTTTTTTTGTTGTTTTCTTTCTAAACGTAGCCGTAAGTTGCCAGTCTTCTGAGACATGTAAGTGCAAAAGCGTAACATGCTGCATAGGGTTCCTGGCTTTATGTGTGAGCATGTGAGCGTGCTGTTTCTGAGCAGGTTAGTATGCCGTGATATACCTTTATATTGGTTGATGTGTGCTGTGGTGTGATTAGTGGTGGTGAATGCCAAGTGGTGTAGTTGTACTACTAGGGGATACTGCAAGTCTAAACCAAATGTATACTGCAGTACATTGTGATCTGCCTGTCTCTTGCTAGTTAATGATATTTTTACTTCCTTCCTTTTGTTTTATATGCTTCAGTCAGTTTTCGTTACTTCAGGCCCTGCAAAAATACTCTGACTACTTGTCTTCTGAAACGAAGGCCAAAATTGATCCTACTTCTGGCCCTAGGCTCATAAAATGTAGAAGGAATATTTCCTTTGAACCAGGATGCAAGCAAGGAGATGCAGAAAATGGATATCTGTATCCAGATTTAGAAAATGATGACTTGTTTGTTCGGAAAACTGGGGCTTTCCATGTGAATCAAGTTGTTCTCCAAGACCCCCGGTATTTACAAAAATTATCTGAGGAGGCTCCCCTAGAGGGTGAGATAATTTTGCAACCCAGAGAGGGCCAACCTGTGATTCCAGATTTGGAAAAGGATGATATGATATTCCGTAAAATCCTCTCTCAAAAAAAAGAGGTGCCTTTGTCAGGTGCTCCAGACAAATATCACCCAGCACTCTTTCCTGATCCATGGAGTCTTCCAGAGGAGATCAGATCCAAATTTCTATGTTTACTTGAAAAAAACACGACAACAGAGGAAAAAAAGAGCAACGGCAGAGTACTGTCACCATCTTCTCGCCATAAGAAGGACGATATGCTGACCCGCAAGATTGAATCTTGGAAGGTGGGAAGCAATGTCCAGCCAGTTAATTTCATCCCAGGTCCGTGCAGTGAAGAAGACTGGAAGAAGTGGGAAGCTATCAGGGAGGCCAGCAAAGTTAGACACAAGAAACGGCAGATGGTGGAGAGGTCAGGTTGTGTCCTGCACGGATTGCGCTTGAGTGCAGTAGAACCCTTTCCATTCAGAAAAGCATCGTCTTGTGCGAAATCATTCGTAGAGTGCCAAGCTGCTCTTTGTTCGTGGCATCCTGGACAAGCTTTTTATTTGCTTTGAATAAAAGCTTATGACTGCAATACCATATTTTCAACAAAAAAATTACACTGTTTTCTGGTTTTAGCCTTCTGTTTTAGAGAAAAGATGTTCTCATTCCTTCAGGCTCAAAGTTCTGCATAAGTTTCTTTCCATGGTTGAACAGGAATAGTTGTTATTCAAAAGACTGGAACCTAGAAATATTTCCTTTCTGTCCCCAATATAATTGGTAAAAAAATTTCTGAAACACATGAAGGCTTTAACGACAAATTCTGGACATTCTGATATTCTTGCTTGCACCTAAGTCTGAAAATGCTTGTAAACTGTCCTGCCACAGTTTTGAGGTGATTAGGTGGGGTGAAAAAAACACATGAGTGTTGGTTTGCCCGCCCAAAGTCATGGTGCATGCAAGGTGTGTGTCCACGTAATATTGGATTCTACTGTGACATATTCAAGTCTGCCAGTATTTCCCCCTGCTTTCATACAGTCCTGTTTAATACTTTCCCCTAATCCTTTCCTGGTATACTCAAAATTTCTTTTCTCTGACTGAATACTGTTTTTAACTACTTCCTAGCTCTCCTATGTATTTTGTACTTCCTGGGGGAGAGTGTGGTCTCGAATGTTTCCTTAGCTCTGAAAATACGGCATTGCAAATTGCAGTTCTTCCCACTGTGCATCGTTGCTTTGTGACTAAGTCACTTCCGTGTTCCAGTTGGTACTTTGGTGTTGCTGCGTTTAATTTTTAAGCTTAATACTGTTAACAGTGCGAGCTTCACTGAGGGCTATTTCTGAAGTGCTTGAAAATATTTCACATTTTAAGAATTCACTCAACAGAATAGAATACTCATATTTAAGAATACTAAAAATTCTCTTAGATCACACTGCATTAATTTGGTTGTCCACTTAATGTGCTAAACTTCTATCATGGCCTTTTATTTTTATCCATTTCAAGTATTACTTTCTTTTAGTATCGGAGATGGTTGAAGTAACAAGAAAACAGCCCCTGTAAGCCAGGCTTCTTGTTGGGATTGAAGTTGCATTCATTTTCATTTCTTGAAATGAGTACCTGTTGAGCTTCACGCTGTTCAGCAGAACTGGAACAAGCGGTGCAGAACTAATACAAGGCTCTATTTGTGCAGTGTTGCTAAATAGAATGTATTAGAAAGTTGCAGGCAGCCTTGTTCTGTCAGTTTTCTGCTGAGCTTACACATCATGCAAGTCCTGATGTGTTTTCTGACTAGTGTGGGATCTCCGATGTGCTGTTCCATGCTGACTGGTCCTCAAGCTTTCCATTTCCCCTTTGCTTAGTGAGAGTGCTGGTGTACTGGTGCTGTTAATGTTGTTGTGAATATCAAGGCACTGAACCTTTTCTTTTTTTTTTTGCTTTCTGATTTCTCAGACTGTTTCAAAAGCTTTCTGATGAGCAAGGGTAAGTTTTATAAAAACTTGAAAGACCATAAGAATATTTTTCCTCTTGTTTAAATTTTCTTGCATGCACGGTAGCTAAAAACTCGTGCTGAAAGCAACTTGTGCATGCTGCATGGTTGTTTTGTGCTTGAGCAGTTTATGTAATGAATGTAAGAGACTAGAAGCTATGCATCTGGCAAAACTTCTCTGGCATCTAGGTTACCCGAGTTATGGTTATCAGGCACTTTGAAGATCAGCTCTAATATTTTATTCCTGCTGAAGTGAAGTACTTGGTGGTCTGTATTTAAGCTAGGCTTGAAAACGTGCAGAAATGTAGAGGAAGATTAGGAAATATTTTATTTTGAAGTCTGTACAGCTAGAATCTGAAATAATTAATTAAATGGTATTTGTCATGGGATTGATGAATATTCTGTGGTTTATTTTATACACTTCAGGTTATTGAATTCTCAGTGGTAAACCTATTGGTTAGTGCCATGGGAACTTCAGCATAATTTATGATGTATTGTGACGTGGAGAAATGTTTTTTCATTTACTGTCCAATGACATGTTAAGTATTTGGTTATGCATGGTGTTTTAATGTTGGGGTTTGGTTTGTTTGTTTGTGTTTTTAAAAAGTACATCTATTTATTTATTTATTTACTTACTTACTTTTGCCCTGAGGCAAAACTTCCAGAAGAAGCAAGAAATGTTTTGGAAACAGTTAGATGTTAGGGTAGGGAGACTTAGAAGGCTCAAGTCACTAGTTGGATTTTGAATTTAAGGCAAGACTTGAAACTAGCATCCTGTTCCTTGTTATCAATATACCCATACTTGGAGTATATTGTACTTAGGTCTAGAATTTCCTGTTCTGTTGCAGGCAGATATAGAAACTCAAGAGAAAGGGTTTCCTTTTCTAGTCATGTAAGTTTTCTTGAACTCATCTAGAACAATTTTGATAGGTGCAGTTCAGTTACTCAGAATCTTTTCTACACGTGATACAACTTAACTATTAAAAGAATGAGGAAACAAACTGTACAAGAGAAGAGTTTCTGCAATAGCAACTGGGAGAATTTGCTAAATTGGGCATTCTTCCCATTCAGAAGAGAGACAAGAAAACAGGTATAATGAGTTAATGCCCTAACCTTTATTTCTAGAGGCCAAAGTCCAAAGTCTTGTGTTACCAGTGAAAGCGAGTTGGGCCTCTTGGGAGGAAGTGAGAGAGACTGGTTTGTTAGTTCAGAGCTTTCTTGGTATGTAACAGACTAGAGAAAGGTCTTGTGCTGAATCAGTCTTGTTTTTAACCTGATTTTCCACTATATCAGAGTGCCAGACTTTCAAGTCCTGTTAGAACTTGGTTAGACCCCCTCCCTCCCATCATTTAGATTTTATTTGGATAAAGGCAAACAAAAGTATTTTTCAAAAAATTAAAATAAACCTCAGAAGCCTAGGTTTCTTTCGAACCTTATGATGAAACACAATTGTTTTTTGCTTGGTGTCTTAGAGGTTTGTGGTCAGCTCTGAGCAGAAGTTTTGTCCTGTACCTAAATTAAAAGCCCTATTATTTTTATCACTGCAGAGTGAAAGAATAAAGGAGAAAATAGCACTGGGGGTGTGTGGGGGGTGCGAAGGATGAAAGGTAAGCTTTGAGGAATTTAGATTAAAGAGAACTAGTGAGTAGGAGTTCACAGGGGAAACTTGTAGTCCTGTTGAAGAAATCAGTGAGAATATGGCTGTTAGCCATCCTGACTTGAGTCGAAAGCATTAGGGAGGATCTATTTATAATAACTTAAGCTAGTGGGGCTCATGACATGTGTGAGTTAGAAACATGCATCACTAACTGATTTAATTTTGTGATTAGCCTAAGGCAGGAAAGAACAGGAGATGATTCTGGGGCTGTTACTGGAGAGAAGTGGAAGGATGGGAATTTAGACTTGAGGAGGGGGAACACCTTTTAGGTCAAAGAAAGAAGCAGGGTCAAGGAAGAGAGTAACAAGGTTTAACAGAAGTAGCAGTTGGGTGCAAGGAGTTCGATGTGAATGATCAGCATGGAGCTGCTTCAAAGCTGCTTATTCCCTTAACCTGATTCTTATTTGCTCAAATATGCAACTACTGACTTGAGTGCTGGCACTAGAGCATGTCCCAGCCTTGCTCGTTCAGCAGCCCCTGTGTTTCCTGCTCTATTGAAATAACACTCAAGAGCACTCAGTCATACTAATATAAATCTCTGCCTCTCTCTCCCTCTCAAAGGTTTCACGTGATGGCTAAGACATGATAAAGCTCTTTTTTTCTAAGACATGAAAAACTCTTTTTCTTTCTAGGAGTAAATCTTTGAATGATGTCAGTGCAGAGGAGCTGCAGACATTGCGCAAAATCCGTTACGAAGAGCTACAAAGGATAAAAGAACAGTTACAAGAACAAGATTTGAAGTGGCAAGAAGTAAGTACACCTTTTCAACGCTCCTTGCCTGTCCTGCTGAAGAACTCCATGCCACTGGCCTTCGGTGTCTCTCAAAAACAGGCTTTGGCATGTGTGCAGCAATTTATCGGGCTGACTCCTAAAACAATCCATCTCATGCAACTACTAGTGGTTTTTGGGTATGTCTGTCTAATGCAGAACTGAGAATATTTTAAATATCAGCGTAAGTATCTGATTAATGCTTCAGGATAAGACTTGTATGTATTGTAATAAAACCTTCAGGCTTGATTTCTGTGGACATAAAGAAAAGCTAGGGCATAGTTTTATGTGTTATCTGAAATTTGTGAATACTTTTTTTGTGAAATGATTAGAATGTCTGAGTATTTGATCCTTTGGGAGAAGGGAGGGAAATAATATTTTTTGTGCAAATTCTTGAGGTTCCTATCTCCTAATAATTCTGTCTTAAATCCAGCTTGTAAACTGATGTAGCAGATTTGCACAGCATCATAAGAGTGTCTGAAGACCATTTATTTTTTATTAAAATCTCTGCTTGACAGTGATTACCAACAGGAAGCTGAAATTAAGAACAGAGCTCCAAGCAAATAATACATACTTGTTTGTTTAGTGCATCTCAGCCATCTCAGTTCTAATATTCAGTACTTATCTTAAATCAGTTCTGGTATTTCACGGAGAATATTGCCAGTTCACATTGTGGTTTTACAGAACTAAAGGAGATGTGTATGTTTCCAATTTAGAATTTAAGGCATGTTTATTCTCAAGCTAATGTATCAGTCTAACTTTGTAATGATTTGGAAAAAATAATAACAAATCCCAAACTCCAAAGCCTACAACAAAGAAATATGGATGTTATTTGCGTTAGCTTTCGACTCTGTCATTGGGTGAAGTATTGAAGAATAAAACTGAAAATGTTAAAGGGAGGAAAAAAAGGGGCAAAACCATGTGCTTTTCCACTTGTAGTCCAGTAATTACAATTAACTTTAACAGGCAGTGGGCCTGTAACCTGAACTGAAATATGCAAACCCCATTATCATTTAGGAGAAAGGTGCCTGAAAATGTGGCCACAATGCAGACATGCAAATAAAATCAAGGCAGTAGGTAGCATGTGATGGGATTTCTCTGTAGATTTACAAGGTCTTGAGAAAATCTGAACCATGTGCATTCATGTTATTTTTATAGGATCTAGCAAAATGGAAGAATCGTAGAAAGAGCTTCACTTCTGAATTGCAAAAGAAAAAGGAAGAGAGAGAAGAAATAGAAAGGAGAGCCTCTGAGGTGTCTGAAAGGACTACCAAGTCACTGAAGGAAATGCAGCTGGAGAGGTAATGACCCTAACGGGAGTATTACGTTGAAGAACTTAAATCTGAGTATTTTCATCCCCTTGAATTCCTAAGCAGCTTTTACTGGCAAGTTGCAATTGATTCTGCAGAGCTCTCAACAATTTTAGTTGCAAATTACAGTGTAGAAATCTAGAAATTGAGGGATGGAGTATGGTCTGCTAATGCATTGTTTTCACAGAATGTTAAACAGTTTTGGTCTATAAATCGTGTTTAACTCTGCTATCCATAGTAAATGTGTTGAGAAGTCAATATTTACATCCACTTTAAAGCAGTTAAAACACTAGTGTTGAACTGGATAACTGCCTTTTTTATTCTTGGTTCCCCTTAACTATTTCTCTTTCCTCTACCACTGCATTTGCTATTCTTTTAGCCACTGTGGGTAAACACAGCCAGAATTTTAATGTGTATCACAAAGCTGTAAACTTTTACTTGATTTCACAGAATCACAGAATCATTTCCCCTTTATCCCCAGTTGTTCCTCTGGGTGTTTTTACAGAAGTTTCTCGCCAAAGAGTGAAAAATATAAACTGAGTAGCACACCGCAATTTCTACTGGTGACAGTAGTGGTTTTTTTTTTGGGTTTTTAAATGCATGTATGACTGAGAGGAAAGGAATAGGCACATGGCATGTATTCATAAAAGAAAGTTTAATAAGTCTTAAACCAGAATGTTTTGAGTTTTTGTAATTTTTTTTATCCTATTTTTTGTGTGGACAAAGAATACTCTCCTGAATAAATTACAGATGCTAATTGTATTGACTATCCGGTATCGTCAGAATCTTAAAAAATGCTGTGGTAAAGATTATCTCCGTGGTGGTTGTTCCTTTATGGAAAAGGAATGAATAGTAATAAAAACCCCAAAAAACAGTCTGAACTTCAGGAGACTGTCTTATTTTGTTGTCTAATGTTCAGTATAGAATTTTCATGGAGCAGAGACCACAGCAGAGCTATGTAGTTCGGGCAGAGTTATAGGGCTACCCTCTTCATGTTCTTTCCTCCATAAAATCTGAATTTCTGAGGATATGTAACTTGAATAGCTGTATCATTTTCTTGCCAAAGAGATTTCTGTCATGGTGGCAACCTAATAATGTGACAGGAGTATGCCTGAGTGTTACGGGAGTGTTGAAGCAGGGAGGAGGGGGAAGAAGGTAGATTAAAAAATATATTAAAACACTATTATTTTTTTAATGATGCCATTCATTAGATATATTTCTATGTTTTTGCTCTGCCTTGGACATTTAGTAGTCGAAAGACATAGTGCCCGCCTGTTTGTTGGGTCACTTTGTCTGATGGTATGACATGCTGTGTCCCCACAGGGAGGAGAGAGATCAAGACTCCTACAGGCAGCGAAAACATGAACGTACATGGATGTATTCACTGAATGACGATGTCTTTAGTGAAGAAAAAGCACCTTCCACACGGTCAGCAGCAAAAGATTACATTTTAGAAGAAGATACCTCCCACAGCACTAAGGACAGCAAGAGCACACACGCCACGCAGCTGCGCAAGGAGACCCCACCAGAGAGCTCGGCTGCTCGTGAAGCTCCTGCTCCACCAAAGAGCCTGGCAGAGGAGCAGAGCTCGGCTCCTTTGTCTACCCGCTATTCGGTGAATGCTCAAACTGGGTCAGCTCAGGTTTCAGCTTCTCTCCCGAGAAGTTACCAGAAAACTGATACCTCTAGGTTAACATCTGTGGTTACACCAAGACCTTTCGGTGCCCACTCAAGAGGAATCTCGTCACTTCCACGGTCGTTCACGGTAAAATTCTGCTTCTTTGTCAAAGTTTGTAAATGTTGGGGTCTTGGAAGGGTGGGGGGAGCAGTAGAGTTTTAATAGTCATTGTTTTTTAAAAAAATGACTGCTGTTTGAAGGCTGTATTAATAGAGCAGGTCATTCCGTCATGGTTTTAGATGTTTGTGTTTCTGTACTTAAAGGCACTCCTAGCAATAACCTGATAAATAAATTTGGTAAAATAATCTTTTTATTACTTGTTGCAAGTCTCCTTTGTGTTCCTTATCAAAACTGCCTTTGTTGGATGTAATTGTCTGAAGCTACATTAACATAATAAAGTGTTGAAGACAAATTTTTCAGGTGATACAGTTTCCTCTGCTCTGCTGGCCTTGTTGAAATTGAAATTTTATGCTAGCCTAAAATTTGCCTGCACGTTAAAGCACTGAAACAGAAATTGATCCCCCCTGATTACTATGTTGATTTTCATAGCTTTCTCCTAAATCCCCCTTTGTCTCAATTTTAAAAATTGTAAGAACGCAAATCATTCTAAGCAGATGATTTAAACAAGTTTCTCTTAAAAACTCTGGACTGTTTTTTCTGGAATGGCATCAAGAGGAAAAAGAAAATGTTGCTGCTCTTTAAAGTGGGTAATTAGGAATGGGTACAGTAATCAGAATTTGCAAGAAAGGGAAAGGTTTTTCTGTTAAATACTTAAATTGCTGAAAGGTTAGGGATTTGTGGGTTGTTTTTTTTTAAAGAACATTTTTACCAAAGTGTCTTTTTTTTTTCCTAGATGGATGATACCCAGAAATACAATGGAGAAGTAGAAAAAGCTAAAAGAACTCAAACTTTGTTCCCTAGCAGTTCATTTTCACAACCAGACTCTGCACACCCTCTCTCCACTAGTGCATTTGGAAGCAGAGGTGAGGAGGAGGACAAAGAAGGTGTTCAGTCAACACCTCCTCCTAGTTTGGCATTACCTATAAAATCTCAAGACCAAGATGCTGGAAGCAGTATTCTTAAACCAGAGTATTGCTCTCCTCCTGATTCTCTTTCACTTGCATCTTCTACAGAAAATGTGAGTCTGCCGGACCCCAAGGATTCAAAATCCCTGGTAAGTGTGGAAATACTGTGATTACTTAATGTAACTGAATGCTACAGCAGAATAGAAGAAAAAAAATAAATTACATCTAATGTGAATTTTTTGGTAGTAAGAAAACAGCTCAGAGAACTGCTATTTCCTTTGATTTAATTCAGGGAAAAGAGAATATTTGGAAAGAAAATAACTGGTTCCGTTGCATTTTTTACCTGCCCTTTATATGCCCTGTGCTTAGTTTTATTTCTCATTCTAATTCAAGATAGTTATTCTAAATATTGTTTGATGCTTGGGAAGTTTTTGTTATTCTCCAGATTAGCACGTTGTGTGCACAATCAGGTATGTCAGTTAGATGAATGATCTGAGCTGCTGTAGCATTCATTTGCACTTCTAAACTGGTGGCGGAAAATAAAGGTGAGCTTTAAACTTGAGTATCAAACTATTCATTTCCATCTGTTGTGGTTTGAGCCACCCCTTTTTTAAAAAAAAAAAAAATGATTCACTTCAAATTAAACTAATGTTCACATCAGTGAATTTAAAACAAATCACCATCTCTTTCTGTGTGTGTTTATTGAGAAGTTGAGTCTTTCAGAGTTTCTTTTGGAAGGCGTATCTTCCAAGTGCTATTTCCCCCAACTGATCATGTGTGAAAAACTGCCATCAATAGTTGTAATTGTCAGTACCTTTCCAAAAAAACTAATGATGTGTGACAGAGATTAATTCTTTGCATTCCTGATGCTGCTCTAAAAGTTAATTTTGCCAATTGCTTGGATGAGGATAATAAGACTTTGGATGCTGATTCATGAAATCACTTCCCACACCAGCTTTTTATAAATTTGGTCACTTTGAAACATTCTTCTTGCTAATCACTTGTGGAAAAGGAATACATTTCATTTTAATACTCCTGATACCCTTTGGCCATTGCAATGAAATTATCATAATAACTTTTTGAAACTGTGATTGTTGTATAAGATAAGAGATTATGGTTTGGGTTTGGTTGTGGGTTTTTTGTTGTGGTTTTTTTGGTCTGATTTTTGTTTTTCCCCTGTCTTGTAGCAGAAACAGTCAGAGGAGTTACTGTTCTAATTGGTGAAAACAATAGATTAGATATGGGTTCTTTGTATCCCTTTAAGTGACCTAAATGGGAACAAAATGTAATATATCCTTTTTTTTCCCCTTGTCGTTAGTTACAAGATTATAAATTGTCCTTCCTGCAGATTAATAATGTGGGGTTTTAAAATAAGGAATAAAAAAAATATTTAAGAAAAGCTTCTATTGTGCCTCTAAGAAGCTATAATTTAAGGAATGCAAGTTCCATGTGGCAGTGTTTGTAAATCATTGCCAGAGTTGAGAGATTGATATAGTTCACTAGTCATCAGGGCAATAACACCAGGTTTGTGGAGTACTCAGAGCTTTGGAGATCACCTGTCCAATTGAGGAAGTTCAGTTTGCAAAGTTGCATTACTCCTGTGACAAAGAGGGTAGGTTTAAAGAAGAGCTGGGTTGGATGGTGGAAATAAAAACAATAACGGTAATTTACAGGAACATACTCAAATTCAAAAGCTTTATATGTGCTCTGGCTCGATGTGCTAAACCTCCCTGTTAGTAGGATTTGCTTTTCAAGCACTGTCATTCACCTAAGGACTTGGGTTCTGTGGGCGCATTTGCAAGATAGTAGCTGTGTTTTGCAGTATGGACTTAATTTCTACCCTGGTCTGTAATAGGGAGTGTTTTGCCAGGAACATTCCTGTAACACGAGGCGAAACCTCAGGATGTTTCTCCGCAGTATTGTCTTCTGTACCCAGCACTTGGGTATTGCTGAATCCTCCTCTGGGTGTGTCCTGCCTGGAGATTTTGGCTAACTCTGTCTGCTCCCTGTTTGCTGCCTGGTGCATCCTACCAACTTAGGAGCTTTGGGGAATTGGCTTAGATACCTAGACTTATAAATATTTTAAGTTAAGAAAAATTAATTCCACCCTACAGGAAACCTGGTTTGCTAGGCAACTGAAATGTAGGTGTACATTTTAGGATGCCAAGTTTAGTATACATGTGGGGGTCTCCTCCATGCACAGTGTTTGACAAAAAAGTCTATAATACTTTTTTCCTTTTATAACACTGTCAGTTCCATGATAATGAAGTGAATAGCCTGCATTTGGGGGTTTTAATTGTTTTTTAATGAGTTCACGTTAAAATGTTAATGTATGCAACACATGTTCATAATACAGTGTGGGATTGAAAGGAAGTGTCACAAAACATTTTCCCAGTCAAACATTTCTGTAGTTTGAAATGGTAAGGTAACATTAGGTTTTGATTCTGATTTTGAAAGCATCTTGAAAGACCACTGGGATGGAAGATCTGGATTCTAGCTAATTCTGGATTAGTGGCATTAGATAGGGTCTCCATAAAAAACTTCATAGCAAGCTAGCAGTATATCACATGAAATTAAAAAGATGATTCTTCACCCAAGTAAACCTAGTTGCAGCATTGAGCCTAAAGGAAACTGATGATACCCACTGTAGAATGTGCAAGAAAAAAATAAGAGTAATTACTGTTATCTGTCTAGCTTCTTCACTTCTCTTGACTGATGCTTCTCTGTTTGACTGGGGCAGTATGTTCCACAGATTCCATGAAGACCCATTTGGGGGTTCACTTTCCTGAAGTTTCTTACATCTGTAGGATTGTTACAAAACATTTAAAAGAAGAGTAATGCACAGCTAAATGTATGTGTAGAGAAAATATAAATGGAAACTGAAAAACATACTTGTTTGAATAGAAAACAAATGAGATAGTTAACTGACTTCAAGGCTTTTTCCTTTGTCTGTGATGCTAATAATAGATGATTAAAGTGGACATTGTGAGCAGCCTCACTTATTTAGAGGATAAACTTTCCTTCATTTAGATTCCTGTGATACCAGATACTGTAGTGTCATGTTTTATTTTTCAGGAACAGTACAGTGAAATGAGAATCAGTATAAACCAGAGACCTGGCCACAGTCGCAGCTTTGGGTTTACAACAAATTGGAATTCTTCAGGGGCCTTTGTACAGACAGTTGAAGAAGGTAAATGTGTATTACCTGCACAAAATTTTGTTCTTATGTTTAGTTTGCAGAGGGTTTAAATTAAAGCATTTACTGTTAAGAATGCTTCAGATATTTTTAAAGATTAGGTGGAGAATTGAAAAATCAATGTTTAGTTTGCTAATGTATTTCTGTGAATCCTCATCTCTTGAAACAGTTTGAATTAATAAATACCAAAAATGCATTTTGCTAATCTAAGACATTTCTATAACCAGTGAAAAAGGCATAAGCGTGATTACTCAAACATTCTCCAAATCCCTTACAGAACAATAGCAAGGGGTACATATGGACTTCTAATATCCATATTGTTCCTTTCAGCTAAGTTTAAAAGACTTAATTTCATATGGTTTGTAAACACATGCAGAGGAAACTTGGAATGTAGTATTTTTGTTTCAATTTTCCCTTTCTTAGACACATTTGAGTTTTGGAGACAGTTAGCATTTTTAAGCAGTTGCAACTTCTAAATTGATTTCCAGTCCAGTTTCTTTTCAATGTGTTAATATTGAGGAAAAGTAAACATTTTTGTCTTGAAATGAAACACATAGAGTTTATTTATAAGCTTCGATAGTCTTCTGCAGAGAACAAGCTTGGTTTTCTTAACTAAAAGAAGTATGCAACAAAGTGCAACAAAACCCCTAGAAATCGCATGTAATGTTTGTTTTCTTAACAGTGATCTTTCCCATTGCCAGTAATATTTAAGGAATATTTAAGGGACTTGTGCCCTTTCTTCCAGCTAACACAAGATCATCCTGAGAAAGGAAAAACTTCTCATTTAGTTAGCCCTTCATTATGCTTTCCAGAGAGGAAAAAATATCACTTAAAAGCACTTACTGGGCAGCCTTGATTTTATTGGATTTTTTTTTCCCGTTTCAAATTCAGTTTTTAAGCCTCTCTTCACTGTAGCTGGGTACTTCTCATAATTAAACTGTAACTATTAATATTCACTTTGCATGAATAATAACTTTCCATTTGCTTTCCCTGCTGCTAGGCTTCTGGTTTGATTTTGTTATTTGGAGACAGAGGACTGTGCCTTTGCACTGCCAGCTGTAGATGAGAAACCTGGGGGTGGAGAATGTTCCTTCTGGTCATTCACAGAGGTCCATGTGGGCTTTATCCCCAGCTCTTTAGGCAGGGAAAAGATGAAGACCTTGGGGCTGTTACCTTGCTTGTGCTTCATTATCATTCTTGCAAGAAAGGGTGCAAAGTATAAAGGTTGAACGGAGAATGGACTGTATCTTAGTATTGCTGTTTATAGTGTGAGTTTTAACAACTTTTGGTATTTCTTTTTTCAACAACTGGCTCATGTCGTACCTTGACTCAAAAGTTGTAGCTTCCTTTACAGTAAAAAAGGATGAAAGAGGTGGACAGCCTGTTGAATGAGTAAGATATGCTTTCAACTAGGCACTTCTGAATGTTTCTTTTCCTACCTCTATGAATAAGTCGTAGGATAATTCAGGTTGGAAGTGACTTTAGAAGATCATCTGGAGCAAACCTCTGCTCAAAAAAAAGTGTCAAGGCTGAATTCAGACCAGGTTACCTAGGGCTTTACCCAGTTGCATTTGAGATCCTCCAAGGATGGAAACTGCATAGCTTCTCTAGGCATTGCATAATTATCCTCTGAGAGAAAATTTTCCTCACATACCCATTCAGACTTTCCTCTGTCTCAGTTTATAACCACTGTGCTGTGTTCTCCTGCCGTGAATTTCAATAAAGAGCAAGTTTTTCCTTCTGAGTAACCTCTCGGTAAGTACTGGGGAGACTGCTTTTAGGTGGCCCTGCAGCCTCTCTCCTCCAGGTTGAAAAAGCCCGTACCTGTCAGCATCTCCTCACAGGGCAAGTGCTCCAGTCCTGGCCAAACCAGTGGCTTCTTATGAAACTTGACCTAGCTTATTGATGTCTCTCTTAGAGTGGAACACCAAGACTGGACACAGTGTTGTTGATGTGGCATCACAAGTGCTGAGTGAGTGATAGTCACTTTCCTCAATCTTCTGGTCACGCTAGTATTCATATAGTCCCACCACTGTCAGTGTGCTCCCAGTCTTGCTCTCCAGCCCATCAACCTCCAGCCTGTCCCGTCACTGGGGTTAGTCTGTCCCGGGAGAGGGACTCTGCATTTGTTCTTGTTGAATGTCAGGTTCCTGCTCTGAACATTAGCCCTGTCCACCAGCATATCAGCCACCTCCTCCCTTTTGGCGTGGTTTGCAAACTTTGAGGTGTGTTTCTCCTCCTCCACCTGGTTATTGGTGAACATGTTAGATAGGATAGGTCCCAGTATACATTCCTGGGGAGCTCCACTTCTAACCAGCCTCCAGGCTGAGTATAAGCCATTAACCACTACCCGTAGAGCCTGACAGCCCAGCCACTTTTTCACCCATCTGGTCATCCTGTGCTGTAGATAATACCATTCCTACTTTAATACCTGGATACTGTGGAAGGTCATGTCAAAAGCCTTACTAAAGGCAAGGTAGATATTATCCACCTCTCTCCTTTCATTCACATATCTAGTCAATTCATCGTTGAAGGCAACCAGGAATTTAACAGGAATTTTCAACCTTTGCACTAAAAATACGGTACAGAAAGCCTTAAAGTCACTAACCTAGATGTTGTTCTGCCAACTTCCACAGTGTCATAATCTTTGTTTGAATCCTCTCCCTTTCACCCACCCTATTTGCAATTGTTTTCAAGGTAGTATTGATGTAGCAGTGCAGATGTCTGTGCTCAAACACTCATAGGCATGTAGGGCAAAGTAAATTTGACCCGCCTGCTTCAAGTTTTAAGGTGTGGGGGGTTTTTTTGTGACTCTGAGGTAGTGTTTATCTGTTGTTACTGTGACAGATGAGGATAGGTTAGAGAGAACTAAGTCTCATTCAGGGAAACTTATGAAAAACAGCAATACCTGTTTTATTTAATGTCAAGTAAATCCTCTGTATTGAAGGAAATACAGCTATGTAGAAATTAGCAGTAAATACCATAGTCGTGGAGGAACCAGACTCAAAAAGGGAAATGGTATCATACAATTTCTGGCACCTGAGTTGCCTGCTGGTCTCTATAGACTTCTCTGGAGGTGAATCAGAGCAAAAGGCCAGAAGAGAGAAACCTTGGTTTGTGCTCTTGAGAAGACCTTTTATTGACGTACTGTAGAGGCAGTAGAGGAAGAACTGCTGGCAAAATTACATACCAAAAATTGAGGGGTACAAGTTGTCCTGGCTATATTAAGTCTATATATGCCATCTAGAGACTGTTGCTATTTGAATCCTTATGGTCTGGATGCATTTTTCTGGCAATGTTATAGGAGGAACTATGCAACCTTAAGTTTCCTTCCTTCCCTAAAACCTGAATTGGTAATCCACTTTTTCTCTCATGTGGTTACCTTAACTGAGATGAGGTACTGTTCTCAACTCTGAACTGGGTCTCATCCCAAACAAATCATCTGAGTAAAATGAACACCAGCTTTTTTGGTTCCCAGGCCTCATTCTGTCACAACACAGGGAAATTATTCATTCTGATGTCTTTGCTTCAGCTTAAAACATTCCCTGTACTGTAAGCATAAAGTTCGGTCTACATGTAGTTAAACTATATAGTAATAAAGATATTAGATTTTTGAAATTAGACACAATTCCAAATGTTACATGGTGTTGTTGAAAATAATAACTTCATTGATAGGATCTTCAATAGCACCTTAATAGTACCTTCTATTAATACCTTTGAAAAATCTGTCAATACTTTGACATCTTCCTGGCTCCAAGGAGATAACATATTTTCTAGTTTAATTATCACCTATGTTTTCTTCCTCCCAGTGAAAATCCTACCTTAACTTCTATAATATTGCTTAAAAGTAACTGGTGTGTTTTGAAAATTTTACTGGTAGCTGCTAACGGAGCTTTTAGAACATGCTTTAAGGAAAAAGCAGAAAAACAGAAAATGGAGCTGTGCTCTTTGACATAGTAGTTAGCGTTGGTATTTAGTGAAATCGGATGGATCACTGGTGTGTAGTATTAGGCAATGTAACATTTTGTCATTTTTTTCACCTCCTGAGGTGCCAGGAATATTAAAAGGTACTTGAATTTCAGGATAATATAGGGTTGCAAGGGACCTCTAGAGATCATCTAGTCCAACCCCCTTGCCAAAGCAGGTCCTCCTAGAGCAGGTTGCACAGAAATGCCCCCAGGCGGTTTTTGAATTCCTCCAGAGATGGATACTCCACCACCTCGCTGGGCAGCCTGTTCCAGTGCTCTGCCACCCTCAAAGTGAAGAATTTCTTCTTCATGTTTAGATGGAACTTCTTATATACATGTTTGTGCCCATTTCCTCTTGTCATGTCACTGGAGACCACTGAAAAAAGACTGACCCCTTCCTCTTGACATCCAGTGGATGATCCAAACTTCTTCTGACTCACTAGTGAAACACTGCTAGAAGATCAGGATGAAACCATACAGTGTCTAAATTCTTCTGTAGTGCTTGTCCACATTCATTCTGATAAGGTAGTAAAGCATTGTTCTTGATATCTTTTAAACACTTTCACTGCTTGCTTTGAAAAGCACTTCCATTATGTAATTCAAATTTGGTTTATTTTATTAGCATGAGGATTTATTGTGCAGTCCTTAACTATGTTTTCACTTAGCTTTTCCGTTTTATATTTTGTTAAGGGAATAATTGTTAATGGAAGAACCATTCAAATGTAATTTGTAAAATCTTACTTAGGCAAGTGTGAGTTTTTCAGCTCATTCATTTTCTGAGTTAAATAGAAAAAAAGTTTTGTTTGTCCTGTAAGTTCTCTGTCCTTAGGCTAGTGGGATCACTTGCCAATATTCAGTAGCAGATGAAAAGAGTATAAAGTGCAGCCTGTCCTGCAAAGTATCAGTAGAAGTCAAAGTCCAAGCCGCAATAAAATTTGCTCTTAATTGACAGAATAAGTGAAATCCAGAGAAGTCTAATAGGACAGTACGCAGCAATATTTTGAGTCCAATTCAGAGTTGACAAACTGTTTTAGCAAAGCAATAAAGCATCATGTTCTTGTCAGTAGAGCCCAGAAAATGTAAATAGGAATAGGAGAAAGCAGACTTCTACCAGATTTAACAAAACAGAGGCTGGGTTGTTTTGTTGGGGTTTTTTTAAATAAGAGGATTACCCAAACATTGGCTGAATTTCAGCTAATTGTTTGCTACAAACACTGTAGTGCTGCCTCTCTCTTCACTATCGCAGGTTATAAAAGTTTCTGAAAACAAGACTGGGTCCAGAGGTTGTTTATTAAACAGGGTAGCCAGAATGTGAGTACTTACAAGTTTAAATGGTTTTTGTCATTTTCATAAGTTTCAAATTGAAACACTTCTTTGGTATCAACTGAGTTTACTGACCCTATATTACAGTGTAGTAGTTTTATTTTTTTTAAGACTTTCTGAATATCCACCAATAAACATGTCTTTGAATGACTTACCCTCCCACCCCCACAGTCACAACTGTGGTAAAAAAATAATAATTGTGAGTAGAGACATAATTTTATTTTTCATCTGTTTTCTGCAGGTAGCCCTGCAGCACTTTGTCAGCTGAATGTAGATGATGAGATCGTTGCTATCAACGGCACAAAGGTTTCACGTATGGACTATAGTCAGTGGGAAGAAGCCATCAGCAAAGCACTAGAAACTGGAAACCTGGTCATGGATGTCAGACGATATGGAAAGAATGGTGAGTTGTTTCGTCGGGCAGATACAGTATGCTCTGTAAGGCAAATAAGCTTTGTCTCTGCTGTTCCTGACAGCTGAGAGTCCTTATTACCCTTACAGTAGTAATATGTATCTAAGCTAAGTAGTTCGCTAGCGTGTCTGTTGCATTTTAACACAGCTTGGCTTTTTTTAACTACGTGTGCATTAGAAATGTCTTTACAAGCAAGTCTACAAAGCATTGAACTACTGACCTCTCTTTTCTTCTCTGGCCCATTTCTGAGAGGATGCACAGGCGAAAAAAGTATGCAACCACCACACAAGGGAATATAATATTTTCTTCCCTGCCATACCACAAAAAGTAAGAGGGGCTGGTTTCTAGAGGATGGTAATTTTTAGAGCCTCTTTTCCTCAATGAGCAGCTCCTTTTCTTCAAGGAAGGTATATCTTCTGTCACTTTCTACAGGGTGTGTTTCAGGTGGCACATGAGCTTGTGGGTGATGTAGTACCCCCATGCTATAGTTTTGGCCATTGACCAATGTTTTTTAGCCATTCTGACCATCAATATTGTGATGCTTTAATCTGTCCAGGATGGTACCACCCGTTCTGGCTAGTGAGGATTTCCATCCTGGCTGAAGGCCTTGTAGCATCTCTAGACTTGCCATGAGTTTAAACGCGATACCTTTTCAAAGTCCCAAAAGAGTTTTTCCAGAGTTGAAAGCGTGACCAATGACTTCTTTCACAGTATACATACAAACCATTTTTTTAGTGGGAAGCTAGGCAGAGTATGTTACCAGCAAGTGGGGGGAAAAAATAGTGAGGTGAGGAAAAGAAGAAACAAATCTTAACTTCTACAGGGCCTAGCACAGATGAAGAGTGAGATTAGTGGAGAAGAACTCATTGAATAAATTTGACTTAATGTAAAGGAAGAAATGGAGTGTGATAGGAGATGATAATTTGTTTTCGTCTCATCGGTTTTGCTTGTTTAGTTTAGACTGCCTTTTCTTTTTTGCCCTCTGTGCTTCCTGACGAGCATGGACATGAAAATGACAATGCCTGGATAGTGTATGAGTCAAGTTGTACCTTGTGTGAGTAAAGGTGGAAGAACTTTCACAATCCTTACTAATACTAATGAAATAGTTTCCAATGAATACTAATTACTCTGTAATGTTGAGCTGCTGTAGTCCATATTAGCAAAACATCTGGTAAACTTTTACCTGGCTTATGACTAACACTTGTAATTTTGGGGAAGGCGGTCTGCTCAGAAAAGCCCTTCTTACTGTCTTCACAAATTCCACCTGATTTGTGTGTCTCCCTCTTCTGTGATCTGCTTTTTTGTGTGTTATTTTAATGTGTTTTCACTAACTCTTGTTCTGTTCTTTGACATTACTGTCTACATTAATTTCTTGAACCTCCACATACCAAAAAGACTGGGGCAAAGACCAGCCTTCCCTGCCACAAGTAAGGCATAAAATCCTCAATCTCACGAGTATGGCTACCAACATTATAGGTACACCTGAAAATAAATGGATTGATGCAACTTCTGGAGAACATGTTTCAAGTGTTTCCACCGTAACAACAAAAAGAGATTTCTCCAGCAGCCTTCGAAGTTCTGTGAGTATGATTTTTTTGAAGCATTATGGGATTTGAGGGGAGGAAGAAAATAAAAATGTAATGCCTTGATGGGGAAGGATGGAGAATAGTACTTGGACATAGTATTTGTATTGCTTAAGGATCTTATAGGATATTGCAAATATGGAGATGTAGTCATGTACTTATTGAGGTAAATAAGATGTATTAAAGACTTGCTACTGTCCATTCATGAGTGGACACTGCTAAGTATTAAAATATTTGCAGCCTATATTTCAACTAAAATGTCTAGAGTGTTTATTTTTTAGAAAAGACTTCTACCACCACTATTGGAGTATATGAAAGTTGCAACCCCAAAGAACAAGGACATATATGCTTTCAAATTACTTGCAAAATAATTCCCTCCCTGAGAGTGAAAATGGGAAGATCTCCGTTTTGGGCATTTTTTTGCAAGTTAATGGAGTTTTTTCAGCCACCAATTCACTGCTGGTTATTGATCCCCTCAAATGCCTGCGGTTGTTTTATCATATAATACACTCAGAAAGTTTTTTTGGATAGTTTTGTATCTTTCCGTGGAAGGTGTTCTGAAATGTTTCATGGTGTACAGCTCCTCTCAGGGGACACATGTAATTGGATAAACTTCCACAAATCTAATGAACCGAAGACCTTTATTTTGTATTGGTTTATTGGGTTGTTTGTTTTTTTCAGGATACCGAAACAAAGTTGATAAATGGAGTGCAAGGCGATATCGGCACTAGCGAACAAAGAGGTAAACTGCCATTGCTTTTCATCTGCTATTTGTGTGGGTTTAGAACAAGCATAGACACTAAATCTGTAACTGTTGGAAGCTTTATACGGTGGGCAAAGCGAGACCTTCATGAACTGAAAGCTAGACAGGTATCACAGAGATCTAGTTGCATCCCAACTGGGTGTAGTTTCCACAATGTGCTAGGCAGTTGGAGAACTGACAACAAAGCAGTGGCAACCCCCTCGTCTAGGCATTAGCAGTTAAAAATTCACTGTGTGGTAGGGATGAAAAAGAAGGTGGCACACGATTTATTGTAATTACCACTGCTTTGTGTGGAGACTGAGTTGGTATAAGTATCAATTTATTTCACTGTCCAGGAGTAGTGTAAAGATCATGCAATGATTTTTCCCCCCCTTATTTCAGGTGTGAGGTTTTGGAAATAGTGCTTGTTTTGCTATTATTATTTTCTTTTTGTTCCTGGAGAACAATGTTGATGGTTCTGGTGTGAATAATGCTTACAGTGCTATGAACAGTTATAGCCTTACTTGATGACAGTAAGAGAAACCAGGTACGTAGACTTTCCAATGGAACAGTAATCCTTAAATGGGAACTTTGTATTGCATTTTTATCTTGAATGTGCATGGTGATTTGTAAAAGAGTTTCCCAAGAGATCATTTGCCCTCTGGAGATGCCTTTCTGATGACCTTAAATAGTGATTAGGCTTCTCAATCCAATTTGGCATCTCAGTTGGAGTGGCTTAAATTAGACAGGGAGGATCTTGAGTCCAAGTTTGACACTTGTGCTGCTGTTATAGTTGGACACTGTTAGTGATAAAATGAAATACTAATCAGGATATGATGTAACCTACTAAAAACTTATTTGTTACTATGAAAGTTTAGATTTCCTTTGTGTTTCAGGGGCTTCTTATTTTTCTGAAGTGATGTTACTGTAAATTGGAGGTCTAACCAATGTTTTGTTATCCAGTGGTGATAGTCGTTTACAAAAAAAAAAAAAAAAGACAGCACCTCATTGACTTGTTTGTATTCTTTGTATTTTTCAAATAGCATCTGAACCTATTTCTTTGAAAAACTTTAAAAGGCGGTCACAATTTTTTGAACAAGGTAAACTGAAGTGCTAACATTTCATGTACTTCCATGAAATTGTTCCTGCTGCACACTCTTTCTAACAAGTCTGGTGCTGGGTGCTATACCTCTTCAGAGCTGTTTGTTGCAGTTAAAATGAAGCGACGTAATTAATTTCCCTTCTTTCCCCAGGGTCATCAGGTTATTCTTACAATTCATGGGTCTACCTTTGTGGTAATGGGTCTTTGTGTGTTCTCTTATATCTATAGCTATTTAAATCTCTTCTATGTTGTTCATACTTTTTTTTTTTTTCACTGGGTAGGAGTAAGAAGGATAGTGCACTCTGTTCAGGTTTGCTACTACCTACAAAACAAGAATAATGTTGAATATTCCAGCAGAGGCTTAGTGCAAATCTCAGAGCTGTTGATAAAATACTTAACTCTGGATTTAAGTTTCTTTAGTAGCAGCTCTGTGCTTTCATCTAAATTGGTGAAAAAAGGCAGCTGCTGGCTTTCCACTATGTGATGATGTTGCAAGAACCCAAGAAGATCAATATAAATTCTGAATTGAATGTGTTAGCTTTAAAAGGCAAAAAACAAGGCACTCAATTTTGGTTTTGTAGGTTGCTTTTTGGTGTTTTGCATGTCACGACTCACATACTTCCACTAATGTTGTATGTCTAATGCTGTCTTCAGACTATGTATGCCTTGCTGTTGTGCTGTAGCCTGAAACAGTGAAATTGTGGCCCGCTGGAAGTTCAGTGTGAATTTTGTCAATAATTTCAGTGGATCTGGGACTTTGCCTTCAGTGGTCATGGCTTCTGTTTTTTCCAGAAGTGATATGTGAAGTGCCACATCAAACATCTGTGTTTGTGGTTCTGTTTGCTTTTAAATACTTCTGCATTGTATCTGCAATATGGTAGTATTTTGTTGTTGGTTGGGTTTTTTTTTTCTTTTCTTTTTTTCTTTTTCTTTTAAGGCTGGCCATGAAGTTTGGTTTTATTTTGATAAATTCTTCAATATTGCTATGATATTTCACTTGTGCTTGAGGAGGAGGAGAAGGATGTATTTCTAGAGTGTACACTCCATGCAGTTTTGCTCATTTTAAACTTTTGATAGTTTAGCTTTATAGTGATATGAAAGAGTCATCTTTATAAACCGGTACAGGCCAGCGTAAGCTTACAGGGGTGCCACCTTTGCCTCCCTTTAACATCTGGTGCAATTACAGGAGATCAAGTTTGCTTGTCCTGTTGTCACCGTGGCTGTTGCGATCTGATCACACAGACAGAATTGTGCATATGTAGATTGGACCCCAATCATATGCATCTACATATGCAAAAAATGTGCATATGTGGATTGGACACCAGTCAGTGACTCATTAGATATCCTTTGTATCCTAAATTTGACCTTTTATGTGGTCATACTTCAGAAAACTGTTGCAACTTGTTGCTTTCATGCATGTGGGGGTTTTCTTGACTGAAATTTGGATACCTAATTAACAAGTACACTTGCAACAAACAAAAACAGTGATGATGCTAGGGAAAGGATTATACTTAAATTTGTACTTCTCCACATTTTCTTGATTTTTTTAATATATTAGCATAATGCACACCTCTCTAATCATCATCTTGGCATGAGATAAGACCAAACATGATGGCCTGAAACAGCATAAGGTTTTTGATGAATGGTGACAAGCTCACCAAATTCAAGTGTGCTTTTGGGACTAGGAAAGGAGGACAGCTGGAAGGGGAAAATGCATGCTTTCGTGGTAGCGAAGTTGCCTGTGGATGTCTGTTGCTCCTAATTCATGTCAAGGGCAGTAGGTGAGTAGCTGCTCTACCCTGGAGCAGCGTTCTGGTTATTGGTCATGCTAAACAGTTGGGTGTCAGAATAGTAATAATAGGAGAGGTGTAGCAAAGAACCTCTGTATTGCCACAATGGGAGATGTACTGCTAATTCAAGCAATTGCTGATGGCGTTTGTAAGCATGTGAAGCTTTTAAACAATTGCGCGCATTAGCTGAAAGCACCTAATGAATTCTGACCTCAAGTAGGTTCAGTAGGGCAAAATGCAAGCATGGCTTACTAAGGAAGCAAAAATTAGCCTGAAGCTCAGACTTTCCACATCTACAAAAGTCTTGCAGGAGTGAGTATGTATGGTTCTAATTATTTCTGGTTTTTGTCTTCCAACTCTCACAGGAGGCCCGGAGCCTGCAATGCCTGATGTAAGTACTATGTACAAACTGCTAATTAGTTGTATAATCCTGGTCTTTTCAAGAAGCCCACTGCTTTCTACTGCTTTTTATACTGCTTTAAAATTGTGATCAAATCTCAGAGTACTGACTAACATTTTCTGATTCTAATGTGTAGTGGAAAGGTTGCTTTCTGTTCTTTAAAGAAAAGGCTAATTTAGGTCCTTGTCGCTATAAAGCTGTAGTGTTTATAATGGCTTCTATTTCTGATTAAAGAAAGAAGTTTTAAAATATGGAGTGTTGATTACATGGAAGGAGATAATATTATTTTATTTCTGTGCTATGGTAGCTTCCAGTCCCATCCATTAGTGCTCCTAGTCGTCGGGTTTGGGATCAAGAGGAAGAAAGAAAACGACAGGAAAAATGGCAAAAGGAGCAGGACCGTCTGTTGCAGGTATAATTCGTTTTCATAATTATAGGCTGGCAATCCTTCTTTCTTGCCTGTTAGGGAAGAACAATAACATGTGACTCCTGACTGATGCGCAGTTACACACAATGGCAATTATTCATCAAAACCAGGATAATGTATTAGTGGTCCTCATGAAATCAAACCTAGACTGAGTATTCACTACAGCTGGAAGTTCTCAGTCGTCACAATGCTGGTATGCTCTCATTGGCAACAGAATTTAAAGGATAAATGAAGACTTAAGGGGTGGTAGTCTTCACTTTTCAATGAGTTTTCACCTTCCCCATCCCCCACCCCTCCCTCTTCGCCCCACAAGAAAATTGTCTCCAGGATGAATTTTACCTTCAATTAGCAATACTGCCTTATTATACAGAGATGAAGAGTAGGCATCCAGTGCTATGGTTAGATGCCTGCTAGCATCCTGTCACTTAGTGATTGGCTAATTAGGTGGAATCAACCTGCTTCCCAGGACCTCTGTGAGTCAGGTAGCCAAACCTGCAAACACGAAACCACCTTGATAAGCAGTTGTTAGAGATGGAGTGAGGCATTGCAGAGGGAAGGGGCAATGTTTGTCATCTTAGGGTAGCACAAAAACCAAGCAAATAGCTCTGCAAAGACCTCAGCTCTCAATAACACGTAAGCTCATTCAGCTACATTCAACAAGACACATCTCTGCAAATTAGTTATCTACAGTCTGGGCTAGGAGAGACATCAGTGAACATTGTTTACTCTACACAAGCTCCTTTAATAAGTTTGGTGCATTCAACTATAATGTCAAGGTACAGCTTAGTGACTCTCTTGCTTGTTGGATCTTCTATCTTTTGATATTTCTTTTAGCTTACAAACTCTGCAAGGCAAGATCTGTGCCTTCCTAAACATATTTGTGGGATCTCTTATGGTTTGGATGCTCCATTTGATGCCTGAAGAGATGACTTTCAAGAATGTAAACCTTGGCTCCCCTTTCTTGACAGAAATCTCAGCCCTCTACCATCATTTTTCTTTTCTTTGCTTCTCCTTTTTCAGTCTTGAAGTAGTAAACTTGGTCAGAGTAATAATGTTCTTTCTCTTCCCCACAATCCCAGCAATGAGTTTTCAAGTAACTGAGGAAGGAAGCAAAATCTTTCTTCGCTTACTTCCAATATCTTAACGGAATACTTCTGACATCGTTAAATATTTTACTTTCCCCGAGACCTAAGTGGTGACTGACAAATCACCAAAACATTTATTATGCATATTGAGTAATGCTTTAAGACATTACATTGATTTCATACCAAATCCAGTCACAGGACAAGATTGGAGGTTCAGAAATTGGGTTTTGTTCAGATAAACTTCCAAAAACCCAAGAGTTCTTGCTCAAACCAAATGACTGCCTCATATTTCACTTAGTGATCACTTTCTATTTACCGTATTAATGTGCCCAGCTCCAAGTTAAATTTAATCACTCCATCTTTCCAGAAAATAACTTGGCTGATTTTTGTTGAAATGAGAGCTAAACTGTATGGGGAATATAACACATGAGGTCAGTTGTTATGAGACTAAGCATGTAATAAACCTGGATTCTCCAAAATCAGTTGCAGAATGCGTTTGGATTGTATTTGAGCCAAGATTTCATTCACGTGTGACCAACCTAATGTCCTAGTGTAGCTCCAGCACGTTTTTACCATACTGATCTGTTATAAAGGACATTAAATACCAGTAGTACCTTTTAAACCAAATAAAAATAAATACCATGTCTCTTATTTGTATGTTTAACTTCAATCTAACCTAACAGGAGAAATACAAACGGGAACAAGAAAAACTGAGGGAAGAATGGCTACGAGCTAAGCAAGAAGCAGAAAAGGAGAGCTCCAAGTATTTTGATGAGGTAGGGTATGAATATGGCTTAATCTTAGTTCTGTGGAGGTTTTTCTTTTCCCTAATAGTAGATGCATGAGAGAAGGGAAATAATTTACTTTGCTATGGCATTTATCATCTCATTTTGGAAAAGTAGTTGTTTGTGACTTGGTAGAAAGAGGTTGCAGAAATGATAAGGATAAGAGTAAATGGGATGTTTTGAGACCTGTCAGATTTCACTTTTTCCCTTACAGATTGGTTCAGGAACTAACACCAGCAATGCATTGGCAAAAACTTACAGTGCATATTGATTATTGTGACCAGAACAAAATGGTCACCTTTGCTGTATATTTGCCTTATGATGCTACTTCTCAGAATTCTGCTTCAATACTTCATTGTGAGGCACATTCATGACTGCCTGGCTTGTACTGACAACTAGTTAATCCCATCTGTGATAAATTTACATATCAAATCAACTTTGGATTTGCTCTCCTATGTTTCAAAATACTGAATACATGTAGTTTCTGTAGATGCTGACTTTTATGGCTGTCGCTTATGGGAAGATGAACAGGTTTTTTCCTGGGTGTGGGAGATGTCTGAGATAGCTGTTGTCTATTGCTATGTGAGTGCTGCTTCAGGCATCCCAGCTAGATCAGTTGTGTTTATACAGTCACAAATAAGTAGACTGTAATTTAAGCTTAGGACTCCAATAAGAAAGCTCTTTGAGCTATTAGAGGACCTTGCTGTACAAGAATGTAAACCATTTCATACATTTTTATTCATTACAACTTTGGATGGACAGTAGACAAATTTCTCTGCAATTAGGTCATATTTGACCACTGATAAACCTTTTTTCATGTCTAAGAGAAGGGTCAGAGGGTGGTAGGTCTGAGGCTTCATTTTCATATGGTAGGAGAATGGAGGAGGATGGGGATTTCCTCCACATGATGCTTCCCATGAAAAATCATTGGTCTGATGTACGTGTGCAGCATGCACCTTAGTGTGTATGCTCTTAAGTAGGTCTCAGGTTTCAAAATCCAAACAATAAGGAGACATGCTGGCTATCATAAAAAAGTTTGTTTTCCATGGATGTTTAAGTGGGGATGGGATGTCTTGAAATGTAAGTGATACTTCAGAAGGCAGAATGTTTCACATAGTTGTGGCTGCGCTGCCTGTGGCACTCGCTAAGGGCTGCCATGTGGAATGAAGCTCTTGCATTAGGAGAATGTGCTAGCAGGCACTCAGAAACTGAAACTGAAGTACACCCTGGGTCTTGCATTGAGAGTGTTCAGGATGGTTTTTACAGTCTTACCTTAAAGAATAAAAGGAACTTTTCTGAGTGAGCAATCTGCTTAAAAACCAGCTCCCTTACCTAAAAACATGATTTTATTTTTTTTCCCCCCTCTGCTGCAGGAGCAGACTGTTCTAACCTTAAACGTAACGTCTGTCCCTCCACGGGCTTCATCGGTGTCCAGCTGGAGGGCAAGCCCTGAAGTAGGTACTCCTGAGGAACCAGAAGGAGATGGAAGAAGAGAGCTGGCAGCACGCTTGCAGAATGAGGAGGAAGAAAGAAGGAGGCTTCAGGAAGAGCGGAGGATCCAGGAAGAAGCAGCCCTGCGTTTAGAGCGAGAAAGGGAACTCCGAGAACTGGAGCTTGAGAGGCAACGTAAAGAGAGGGAACAGCAACAGGCTGAAGAGCAGAGGCGGCACACGGAGATGGAGGAACAGAGGCGGCAGGCAGAGAGGCAGAGGGAGGCATCAGTGGAGGTTCCTCAGTACCAAAGGTGTGTGCATGTGATGGGATGCACTCTCTCTTCCTTCTGCATTAAAAATTCAATTACATTTCTAAAGGGAGTGCGTATGTCCTGAATATGTAAGTGTATTCATGTAATATTAACCAGTCAATGCAAGATTGCCACAGGACAGCCTTTCTTTCCAAAGGCAGAAGAAACAGGCATAAGACAAAGTCTTTCCCCATGAATCAAGTGCTCTATTAACCCACTTTGTCTCGTTTTTTAAGTAGAAAGCATAAACATAGTAATTACAGCCAAACTGAAGATGACCTGAAGTGTTTAAGTGTGAAGATTTTCTAAGAACCCTGAACAAGCTTGTAATTTGAGAGCCAGTGGCTCAGTATTCAGGTGCTTCCAGAAGAAATGCCTATTTAATTCTTCTCCAACAAATACGTGACTGAGTTTCTGACTCCTCTCTCATTTTAGTTCAGCAGTGCAACAATAAAGTTTAATTGCACTACTGGGTTAATTTGTCAATGAGGGACATCATGGTATATGAGTGAACAGATACTGACTTAGATAACATAGCCTGTGAGAAATACCCATTTAGGATATATTTGTTCTAGAGGATGAAAAAGTTTCTTCTATTAATTTCTTCAGCAGCTTGGTTTTTGTTGTTTGCTTGCTTGGGTTTTTTTTTGTTTGTTTGTTTGTGTTTTTTTTTTTTTTTTAAAAGGCCTACAACAAAATGCCAACTAAACAACCTTCCCCACTCCCAGCTATTAGTTTACAAGTGCATGTTCTTGCCCAGAAGTTTTCAGACTACTATTACAGGCTTCTGTCTAAAACAGATTAAAGCAGTGACTTTTCCTTTTTTCATGTGCGTTTGACTTAATGCCTTGGGTATGACTGGCTTTGCTGTTTCTCTTGAGGATTTTCCCCCTTTTCTTATACAAGTAATAAGAGATGACTGAAGATAACGCACAGTGTCAAGTTAAGTCCTAGGAGAAGAAAATATGGTTATAAAGTGGCATATATTGTGAGACCTGGAGTTAACTTTAGCTCATTGTAAATGGCTGCTGTTTGTGATCCCTACTGAGCAAAGCAGTGGCAAAGTTGTGAACAATGGCTAAACAGGTTCTTCTTGGCAACTGAGCCAGGGTATCTCTACAGTTTTTGCTTGCCCCAATTGCAAGATAATAGGACTTTGTGCGGTTAACTTATTAAGCTGCTGCAATATCTGCATATCTAAATCCTTGATATGTGCTTTAGTCTCAGGGGATTTCATAGCTTCTGAGGCTGCTGCCAAAGGATGTGTTTGGCTAAACATGGATGGCTTTGCTTAATAGTAAGGGAACAAGTTCAGTGAAATTGGGATTTAAAGCATCTAATCTTAAATGTTTGCTTTATGATGACATCTAAAGATATGACTTGAAATCTAAAATGTTATATAAACATCTACGAAGGCTTGGTACTCACGACAAAGAGCACTGAGGTGGGGGACAGGCAGCTGGAAGAACTTTGTCTGTGGAAATTAATGCTTCTCGATGGGTTACCAACTGCACCTTCACAACTTGCTAGAATATACATGTAGCTTTTAGAGAGCGGCCATGTTTGGACAGAGCTTGCCTCCTGACTTTGAAATGGATGAGATAATCACTGTCGTATACTGATACTTGTAATGTTTTGCACCATCTTAAAAGGTGTATTTTGATGTTTCTAACTAAAATATCTAAACTGTCTCATTTTTCTGTATGTGTACTTACTGTTTTCTCATTTCTAGAAAATGTTGGGTTTGCATTCAATACATACTTTTTCTGTATTTTGCTTCTAGACATTATGAGCGCTATGAAGTGTCTAAAACAGTAGAGGATCGAGCTGGCCATCCTCTCATTGACAGGTAAAAAAATTGAATTGATAAGTAGGCAGAAAGGTACTCAGCAATAAATGTTAATCATTTTGGTATGCTCAGGCTTAGATTCCTGCTCCTTAGATTCCTTCGTTACTTAAAAAAATGTAATTTCAGGCAGGTTTTACAACAACCTTTCTTTCTCTGTTTCCTTTTGCTGTGTTTCTGACTAAAATGGAGCCTCCTTAGAACTTCAATTGTTGGGTGGTTTGGTTTTTTTTCCCCTTAAGGATCCATTTTTAATATATTTAGTAGGTAATATTTATGTATATGTATGTCTGTATCTGTTTTTCTGTTTTTTTTTTTTTTTAATTTATTTTATTTTATAGGCATTATGAACGTTATGAAGTCTCTAAAACCATTGAGGAGCAACCCGACCAGTCATTTGCTGACAGGTACGTATGACACCAAATCTCAGTGTAGACAAACTGAGAGAGCTGGGGTTGTTCAGCCTGGAGAAGAGAAGGCCCCGGGGAGACCTTATTGCAGCCTTCCAGTATCTGAAGGGAGCCTGCAGGAGAGCTGGGGAGG
>VXBW01000007.1:246253-303385 GCA_013400375.1 Thinocorus orbignyianus | reverse complement strand
GGATAGATTGGAAAAGGGGAGATTTAGATTAGATATTAGGAAGAAATTCTTTCCTGTGAGGGTGGTGAGGCACTGGAACAGGTTGCCCAGGGAAGTCGTTGATGCCTCATCCCTGGAAGTGTTCAAGGCCAGGCTGGATGGGGCTTTGAGCAACCTGCTGTAGTGGGAGGTGTCCCTGCCCATGGCAGGGGGGTTGGAACTTGGTGATCTTTAAAGTCCCTTCCAACCCGAGCCATTCTATGATTCTATGATCGCCGTTTCTGCATCAGAAAGTTTGGAAACTTTCAATAAACTTTAGCCATGACAGTTAAGCATATACGTTATATTGCTGCTGTGTTTTGCAGTTTTTATGGCAAGTCTTCATCTTGAGAAAACAAGTAGCCAAACTTTTTTGGCAAATTATTACATGGTGCTGTAAACAGCAGTTAGTCAGTTGGATATTACTGGGAGAAGCAGAACTATAAGGAAGTAAATATGTGGGTGGTACTAAACTTACCTGGCTGGAAAACAATTTCAGATAGTATTGTGATTGTGTCATAATGTGCTATACAAACTAAGGTGCAGTCATCCCAATCAGGATTGTGCAATTTAGGAGAGAGTAAACAGGGAGGGAAGTGAGAGGCAGCATCAGTGTATTTATCAGGAAGATAGTAGATGTGTCACTCATTAAGTCGCTCCCTCTTACATTGGCTATTTTCTATTTTGTTTTGCTTGGTGGTTTGTTTGGGAGTTTTATTGTTGTTTGGTTGGTTTTGGTTTGTTTTTATTTCAGTAGACTATCAGCCACTGCAGATTTGGGCTCTTTGAATAGATACCTTTCTCCCTTTTAATAACCAGGCTATGGTTAAAAAAATGCTGAAGTAACCTAAATCCAGAACATTTGTATCAAGCCTCTGTCTTGGATGTCGTCCCTCAGTAGTTCTGAAAGATCCCTTTTGTTGTGTATTCAATCAGATCTTATAGTTGGCGTGAGCATACTTTTTTTTTGTATTAAGAGGAACCCTAAAACTTATAGGGTACAGCTAATGGATCTGTTACTAATGGAAGATCTAAATCTAACTTCAGAAGGTGCCTGCACTAAATCATAGAATCACAGAATGGTCAGAGTTGGAAGGGACCTTAAAGATCATCAAGTTCCAACCCCCCTGCCATGGGCAGGGACACCTCTCACTAGAGCAGGTTGCTCAAAGCCCCATCCAAATAGTAACATCTTGCCTGTATATGTGAGGAGGACACTCAGGTGCTAAAAGCGCCCCAGGCAAGGCTGACCTGCTCTTCGGAGCTCCCATTTACTACAAGCAACTATAAAATTGCTGCGTTTTCTTGGACAATAAAATAGGTCTGCACCGTAGGACAGATAATCAGAGCTTGGGGGAGAGAGAAATGTGATGCAGTTTATGCATCATTTACAGAGAAAGGACAAGACTCCCTCAACATGTTGTTATGCAGCCAGTGCTGTACCTGTAACCACATGAATGTATCAGCTTTGAGCTGTGACCCAGCAAAGGATTTTTATTCTTTTCCAAAGTAATTTTAAACTAAGAAGCTGGCTGTATTATTTGAGCCTAATAATACAGCACAGATGTGTTGCTGAAGCTCCTGCTCTTTACTGTCAGAAAAAACAGCTTTTTGCCACTTGTCTTCCTGTACATTAGATGACGTTTCTTGGCTAGAATTCATTTAAAATTTATGCTGCTGGGTATAATTAGTGAATAACAAGTTTCTGGAGAACAATCTGCATTTTGAGGAGGTGTTCTGCTTATGGTCTAGGCTGAAGTGTGATATAAGTTTCTTAAGAAGTTAAATCGTTTATAAACCCACTTTGAAATTTATCACTTCTTTGGCTGTCTGTAGTCTTCATAAATCTTCCACTGGGAAGAACTTAGTTTTTTACATGCTAGGTTTTTTTGGAGCAAATACAATGATCAGTTCCTTATACCTGAAGAACTGGGAACTTTCAATACACGATTTTAACTTTTCATCAGAAGCCTATTGACTTATAAATATTGATTATTTTTTTCCCCCTTAATATCCTGTTATCTTTGGGTGGTTTTGTCTCTTGTTTTAAGTCTAGCCTAAGTTGTTGGTGGGAGGGATGGTGGAATAAGGGGCTGCGTGTTTCTGGTTTTCAATGGTAAGGTCTTCGTCTGTAATGAGGTCTCCTGGTTGAGGTAGAGAAATTACTGTTTTCTATATCCTTAGGAATAAGTCCAAGTCGACTTCAGAACTGAATGAATTCAGCACAATCAGAAATGGTAAGTACTGTTTAATTTCCCTTACTTTTAAAATGTGGGGTTTTTTTTTAAAGGAGGTGTATTGGAAGTAGTCATCCTAAGAAAACTAATTGTTGAAGTGCTTTTTGGTAGCTGGATCGTAGTTCATGCCGTGCTACAGTTTCGATTTAAGTTTGAACAATAAGAGGAAATTTGTACAGTAAAATAAAAGCTTAGGACAAATACGATTAACTGCTCTTGAAGTGCAATAGCAGTGATTGCAAACAGATCTGAGATGCTGCAATTTTAGATGACTGGTACTTATATGAGATTAAGCCAGTCAATGTAGGTGTATCATCGAAGATATATGTGCTCTTGATAGGTTGACTATCAGTAAAACAGCTGCACATACCAATATGCTAACGTATTTAATACAACTGTTTGCTCTTTGAAACTCCTGTTAGTGTCGGAATAACACAGCTAGAAGTCAGCTCTTGCTACTCTCACAGTGGCTTGTCTCCTGGACATGGCTGCCTTTCTGGAATTGTCTGTTAGTTACATTACTGTATTTTTAGAGGAATGTGTGTCAAACCAGTTCTATGAATATGTTAGTGGAAAATGCCCAAAAGCTATTCCTGTGTCTAAAATATGATTAAAAAGAGTAATCTGAAGTAACTGTGGAAATGTAAATGGTGTATTAGAGGAAATACTGCAGATGGGCAACACTGCTTTCACACATTAAAGCTTGCTCATTGAAACTAATGAGTGAGTAAACTTCCACAATATTTTTGTAATGGTAATCTATAGCAATAAAACCAAGAGCAAATCTGTAGTCAGAGCAGTACTTAAAGGGATTGAAATTTCAGTTGAATGATTTATCGCTGAGTAATTTTCTCAATATTACTGTAAAAAATAGTTACAGGATCTAGGAAATAAAGGAAAAATTGTTGCTTTCTGACGTGACAAAATGCATTGGAGAAAAATGGCTTGTTTGTTTCCCCTTCCAAAATTTCAAAGGCCATAAAATTGCACACTCTCTCTCTGTCTTCCCACCTATCCCAGCCCTCCCTCCACCCCCCAGTGTATTCATATAAACCAATATGTTGAATGCCTTGAATAAGGAAACAATTCTTGAAAACAGGGACAACTTACAGAAAAAGAGAATATGAACTCCTAAAGGGAAAGAAGATATGCCACCATTCGGTTATATATTCCATACGTGTTTCAGTTTGTGTTGGAAGAAGAGTCCAAATTGTGGCACTAAAAGACATCATGCACTTTTAAAAATGAATGTATGTGTGTACACATACACGCACACACAAATGTATATGCATATGCACTTGGGAAGTGAAGGGAAACACCTATTTAAGTTAAAACATAACACAAAAGGCCACATTAATGGAAAAGTGGATGAAAGAACGCCGGCATTAATAATAAAGTATTGCCTATCTTGATACTGGTCATCCAGCTGCAAAAATGCACTGGAGGGATTTGTGAAGGTGATGATGAACAACTGCTTTTGGAGTTCTAGCCAGAGTACTAGATGTGTGATGACTGCTTTTGTGCCTTAAGATGCCAACCTGAAGTTTGCACGTGTTGTCCAAACAGGTACTCAGAGCAAGTATTCAGAGAGGTCCTGGAACACCAGTGACTCGCAGAAGAAATTTCAGAAGGAGAACAACCTCTCTGCAGCAGAGTTGGAGAGACAGCAAATCCTTCAGGAAATGAGAAAGAAAACATCTCTACACACGGACAGCAGCTGGATTAGGCAGCGCAGTTCCAGTATACATAAGGAGCCTATTAGTCTGTACAGCAACAGTATGAGGAGGTAGGAGTTGTGTTAAAAATTAACTTTGTCTTCATCAAATATTCTTGTTTGGTTATTCTGAACTTCGACTTGTATTACAGAGCACAGAAAGAAATTGAGTTTGGAATGTTATAAGGTAAACTGAATGGTAGCTGGCACAGACAGAAGAAAGTAGCAGTCTTACAGCTGGGATTAAATGCTTTTTTGCAAATAAAGATTGTGGGTGTGACCCGTAAATAACCTGACTGCTTATTTCTTGGTTGGTCTACCAGCAGTGGAGCTCAATAACTGTGCCATGTCATTAATAGACGTGGCTAATTTGAGCACGACAATTTATTGTGGAAATTGATTATTAGGGCTGAATAATATACCTTTTTTTTTTTTTGTTTACGTAGAAATATGTCAAAGTCTGAAGTATTTCTTGCTTTGAGTAATGTGCGAATGTTGGACTTGTCACTTAGGAAACAGCCAGGTTATCAGTCAGGAGAATGTTTGGCTATTGGGCCAACACCTTGTACCTAGACGATGCTATCTGGTCTGGGTGGATTGCTATTTCAATCTGGTATCCCTTGGAGAAAACAAAAACAAACCTAGTATCTGAGGTCTGTCGCTGTACAGAGGATTTTGATATGATTCACCCTGATAAGGCTGGAGCAAAGAGTGTTTTGCCTTTATTCTGTAGTGGCTGAGTGCCACCTCTCTTCTGCCTCTCCTGCTTTTTTCCCGTGAGACTAGGACTGGACACAAAGGATCGTTTCCAGCTCAAACATTTTAAATCAGAATGTGGAGAATACTACTCAGGGTGATCAAACAAACATTCATGCTAGAAAATCTCAAAAATGCTAGGATAATGTTTTCCTTAAAAAAAAAACAAAACAAACAAACAAAAAAACAACCGAAAAACAACAAACCAAACAAAACTCCTCTGCTCCATCTGCACTGTCATTTACACTTGTATGTGTGTGTATGTTTATTGCAGAGGAGAGTCTTTGGACAACCTTGATTCTTCAAGAACAAGCTCATGGAGGCACCATACATGGCTGAGCCACTCTGCCTCCTCTACATCTCTGTCCTCTAATCAAGATTTCAGTCGCCCGGTGTCCACTTCAAACCGAGCCTACATGTGCACTCCTTCCTCCAGCAAAGCACCTCCTGCGACCACCTCTGCGAGAGCTCCCTCCGTGTCCCAGGCAGCCCCCAGGGCTCAGTCTCCCCTCTCTACTTCCCAGGCAGGATCCCAGACACGCAGCAGGTGAGTGCGTGCCCTTCAGTTGGGAAGATACAAATGCTGGGCTGCACTGAAGAGCAAGCTTTGTGTATCTGGTGGTCTACAGCGGTGTTCTGGCCCCTAACATTGATTAACAAGTCTGTAAAGTACCTGGAGTTTTCTGGCTGGATGGGACGGTGGGAATTATGGTCTGGTATTACCTCCCTGCTCCAGTCATGCAGAAAATTCCTCTGGTTTATCATCACTGCTTTGACATCAGTTAAAAAACAAAGGAACTGGAATGATAAATCCCCAGTCTCCAAGCTGTATGTTGGTTACCAAAATGATGAGTAAAAGCCTAGTCCAGATGGCATTTCTGACATTTATTTTCTTAGGTTTGTTTTAACAAAAGATTCTTGAAACCCACACTTTATGGCCCTCTTCTTGGTCTCTCCTCCCTGCTTCCTGGCATGTGGTCAATGTCTTTTCAAGGAGCACTCAGGAATGCTCATAACCCATGACCCCAGAGAATTACAGAGTAGGATGTTGGTTTTAATCTAGGAGGAGAGAGCAAGAATTGCAACATATTTTGAAACAAAAATGGAATTCAGTTGTGGTAGGGTAGATAACTCTGCTCGTTATGTACTTGAAATGTTAAAAATACCTTGGGATAAGAGTATAGAGAATCATCCCCACATAATCACATGTATTATATGTGACAGTGTGAATACTACTTTACTAGATCTTACACTGTCAAGTACCTTGTGATAAATTGACTTTTTTTTTTTTTTTTAAAGAAAAAAAGAGCTAGGCTCCCACGTTCCTTATAAAGTAAGAAAATTACCTTCTTAACCATGTTTGCTTACCTTGTTCTCACTTCCATTTGCTAACATCTTGGTAGATCTATGGAAAATGACGTCTGTATAGCTTATGTTCAAGGAGTTAACATAATATTATATGTCCAGGACTAGCCTTTTGTTACTTAACAAGGTGCAGATGGTGAGACTTGGTGCGGATGTTTGCTAAAACTTAGCCTTCAGGATAATTCTCTTCAAATAAGAAGTAAGGCAGGAGCATATGGCCTATGTTCTTACTCTCCAAACTTAACAATATACTTTTCATGTTTATTTGTCAAAAGTATTTTATACAATGAAATGTCTCCCAAGGATGTGACAGGATTTCTTCATTTGTTCCTGTGTAACTTTGATCTAAATTATAACACTTCAGCTTTCCCTAGCTTTCAAATCTACTGTAAATAATATTAATTTTCAGTTTATTTTCCCCAAGCAGCCTAATAGTCCACTTCTTACCAGTATGTTTTTATTTTTAATCTCAAAGTCTTTGATAACTTGTCTTTGTCTTTTTAACCTTTTCAAGCTGGTATTAAGGATTTTCATTCTGTATCTAGGTCAGTCAGTGGGAAGAAAATCTGTTCATACTGTAATAACGTTCTGGGCAAAGGAGCAGCCATGATCATTGAGTCTCTTGGTCTTTGTTATCATTTACATTGCTTTAAGGTGAGAGCTGGGAGTCACGTCGTGAAGGAACAGGAACTAATCAGGAGCACGCATGGCTACTCGGTGTTATGCTCACTGGGGCTCTACTAATCACTGCTTTGCCTTTTACTCTTGACAGCGTGGTGCATGCATATTTCCATGAGGCAGTCCTATCTGCAGGCATTTAGTGCTCAACTCTAGGACTAATTCATAAATGCCTGAGCTGACAAGTAGAACTCTGACAAGTGAAATGGACATGTTGACTCTGACATCAAAGTTTTTCCTTCTTCAAATAGACAGGAAAGAAAAAGAAAAAAGAAGAAAAAAAAAAAAAAAAGACAGAAGGTGCTGAGGCATCTCTCCCAGAGAAACTGGGTCCTTAAAAAACCAAATAAGATCTCAGCCTGGTCCTATGCAATTGAGTGACCTACAGTGATCCATCACTTCTAAGCTAGTCCTAGTAGACAGCATTCACATGGTGTTTTCTCAGGCAAAGGCAGATTGGCAGTGTTCAAACTGGCAGGATAAAACCCAGCACCAAAACAGAAGCAACCCTGGTCAGAAGCTAGGTGTATTGGTGCTAATCAGCCCTGGTCGGAAGCTAGGTAAGCATATTAGCTCATGCTCAGCACTAAGGCATAGTTTTACATGATTTCCAGCCAACTTGAGGAATATCTAGACCTGAAAGAATAAATGCTTGCCTGCAAAGATGTAAAACCACTCCTAGTTCCCCTGGCCTAGGGACTAGATGAGGAATTAGACTATTTTGGAGGTGCTTTCAGCCCCTACTTCTTCCATGGCCTTAAGAAAAAGACTTCTGTACCTGGTTCAGAACAGAACCCTCTGTTGCCCCCTGTGCCCAGCTCCTATGTATAAGCTAGAATATTACAAGGGGTTGACTCAAAGCTCTTCCTGGTCTTGCCTGCCTGAGCAGGAGACTGGAGTAGTCCGTGGGGGCTGGTTGTCATTCCCTTTCTGTATAACGTGTATTCTGTGCGAGGGAGTCCACCTTTAGGTCCTAACCTACATAAGAAAACACGGAATCTGTGTTTTTCAAATTTCTGAGGATTAATGAGCTGTTGAACGGACTACTATCCAAAAGATTCATTACTCATTGAAACAGGCGAGGTATCTGTCCTTCTGTAGACAGCTGTGAGTACTTTGCTTCATAAATTCAATAAGGAGTGTTTCACTTTGGTTTACTGTCCTTCCAGAAGTGGTTGACATTCACAGCAAAGATGTGTTCAGCCACCATAGTTAAATAAAGTTAGCATGAATGCTTTCAAGCCTTTTATTCAGGTGTTTATTAAAAAAATAAATAAAATGAAATCAGCTCCTTCACTCCAGATAAGAGCTTGTTTCTGTGATGCAAACCCAGGAAACTGGGGGTGCCTGAGTATTTGCTGCTTTGAGTGCCAAAAGGTTGAGCAGCGTATAGTGCCGCATGGAAATCTGCAAGTAGCACACCCAGGTGTTCTGTGCCAAAATTGCTGTTGCCGTCTAGAGAACAATTTTTTTTTTCATGTCGAGCCAGTTTTAATTTTCAGAGAAACTGAAGTTCGAATTAGATTTAATGAACTAATCTCTAAAAACTGTCTGCTCTATGTTCGCTTAGTTGGTGTATCTCTGCTATTCGTTGTCCGGTCGTCACCTTAAAATACTTTCTCAGGGTTGGTTGCATTTTGATCTACTAATCGTTATACATTTGCTTCTAGTGATTTGTGGGTTTATGGTTCGAGCTTTGTTGAGCTTAATCCAGGCTGCTTTTGAGAACAGCATTTTTGTTTCTTAATATTTTGTAAGGAGTCACTAATTATTCATCTGTCATGCAGTGTGTCGCCTGCGGATGCGACCTTGGGGGATCCCGCTCTGGAGCTGAAGTTAGAATCCGAAACAACAAACTCTTCTGCAACGACTGCTATGTCAGATTTAAAAGTAAGGCAATCCAGCTGCAGTGTGTATGACCATAGTTCTTTGTCCTGTAAAACCTCAAGTGTTTGCGCAGCTGAGCTGCTCCATAGCTTTCACATTTAGCTTTAAGTTGGTATCTTAGAGGATAGGTTTAGTGAGTTCTGATTGCCAATTCCTCTCTTCTTTTTTTTTCTTTTTTCTTTTTTTTTTTTTTTTTTTAAAGGGTAGTAATTCTGAACTTTTAACTTGCTGGTAGCTGATTTTGCCACCTTGTTATTAAGCAGCTTCAAGCAGAAAATGTGGTGTAGTCGTTCTGCTTTCTTCATAGATCTGAGAAAGTGGTGTCAAGGAGTTGTCAGTTGCTGAACAGGCTTGTCTTGATAACAGAGAAGTCTTTGAAAAATTGTCTACATTTTTTCAAAGTATTCTGAATATGTATTTAATTCAATCCTAATGCATACCTGGAAAGCTATTAGTTTATCCTGTGCAGGTGGCACAAATGCTGGTTTCTTTTTGCAATGCTATTATTATTTGAATTATAGGTCTGTGATTGGTTATTCATTTAGGTACAAGTTCAGGAGGAATTGATTTACTTACAGATCTTAATTAAAAGGTGCAGTATAATTTTTTTCCTTTATTGTGGTTTGCAGAATTCTGATTTACTGGAGCATGATGTTAAGGCTTTGAAATGGTGTTGTTTTTTCTGCTGTCATAGATGATGGTAGACAACCTCCTAATTTTGACAAGTCTGAGTTTTATATGAATCTATTTTTATGTGGGAAATAGGGAATTCTCTAGAACGATAAAATTCAGCTAAGGGAAAGCATTTCTGAATTACCTCCTGGGAAAGATGTCTGTATTTCTTTATGAGCCTGGCACATTTTTCTCATGGTGGACCGGAAGGCAGCGAAGGGAACAGGATACTCATGCCACAACACTTGAGCACGTCTTGGGCATCTGTTGGCTAGAAGCCTAGCTCAGAAAAAAGAGAAGCTCTGCATCTGATGCTGTTGCTGTTTTCAGGAAGCAGAAGAACTGCCTGCACCACACAGAAATGATTGTGTGGTGCCCAAGCTTAAAACCAGAAAACCCCACACCTCTCCTTGACACTAAGCATGCATTCACAGAGACTAATGTTAGGTGTAAAGGTGCCTCTGTGATCAGTGTCAGGAGGGAGAGAATCACTCCCTTCCACCTGGAAGTGACCTGGAGCACTGGGGCATATCTCTTGGAGTTAATGTTCAGAGAATTTATCTGCTGCTTGATGCCACAGTGACCATGTTCCTATTTGAAGCACCCAAATATGTGGGAGATTCAGTCCAGAGCCTGCTCATGTTATTTCTCCTTCTTTNTTTTTTACTTTTTTTATTTTAGCAGGCAAAATTGCTGGATGAGTTGTGTAAGTTCGGTACTGAAAAAAAAATACTGTTCTTTTGTTATTTTCTGACATGACAGTAGTCAAGATTTTGGTGATGGAAGTAAGCAAAAAGTTTATCGTAGATAAACTGCGTGTTAGTCTCTTTTTGACATTAGAGCCCCTAAAGTCACAGCAGTGCCTTTCAGAAGCAGAGTTGATCTAAGGGAACAGTTTCTATTCCCTTCCCTTCAGACTGCATCTTCTTGGGCCAGTGGGCACCTCAAAACATAATTGTATGAAATGCGAGTGAATCAGGAATTTTAAGAACTTGTAGCTACAGAATAAAGCATTGAAATTAGTGATTGGTAGTTCAAGTTAGCTACTTGAATTATACAAAAACCAGCTATGTGATTACTGCAATGAAGATGTACTGACAGCACAGCACTGGTCTGTAATGCAGATTACTTTGTTTGCAGTTGGCATTTGACATCAGCCTGGCTAATTTGGGGCATGAATATAATGGCTAAAAGGTTTGATAAACTAAGATTATTAATATTCACTCTGTAATTTCATGGTGGGATATTTTTGCACATTCTATTCTTATTTTTGTGGTTTAAACTTGGAACCTTGTAGTGAAACACCAGTGAATTGGCAGATGCCCACAAATGTACAGAGAGAGAGGATACCAAAGTTCTTTTTTCATACCATTACAGTTATTTAGCAAATTTTAATTTCATTATTGAACAGTAAAATTAGAAAACCTGTCACCCTGTCTCTGTGCTAATACTAAAAATACTTCTTAAAAACTTGGTAAGGTGCATGTTCTGTGGAATATTACTTGGCCTGAAATACTTGCAGTGCTGTAATTGGATTAAACTCAAATTTGTATTGTTCTTTACATTTGCATTGCTAGATTCAGAATGTATATCTTAGTTTGTGTTACCATTTTAATAGGTATGGAAAATACCATTATCTGACAATTTTTAACTTGGAAATTTTAATTTTCATCACTAAGATTCTTCAGATTCTTCTTAGACTTTATTTACAGTTTCTTCTGTCTCTCTCTAACAGCTGGACAACCAACCTCCATGTGAAGCAAATGAAGATATGAAACCACTGTTGCAGATAAAAGAAGAGGTGATTGCTGCTGATGTAGATCTATAAATATATATATTGTGTGTATGTGTGGTTTTTTCTAAGAGTAACTCTTGCTTGTCTAGTCTTCATAGCAATGCATTGTATTCTTCATATAACTATTTTTATTTATAAGAAAGTAATTGCAGTAAGGAAATATCTGAGGAAAATGCTTTCACTTTTTCAGCTTCAAGTACTGAGAGCACAAGGGAGAATAAGTATATTTTCAGTAATAACTTCAAAATATTTTTGAGGCTTATAATCAACTAGTTGACTTTCCAATGGTATATGAAGAGGGTATTTTGTTTCTAAGCTCTTGAAATGAGCGTTAGAGAAATAGCTAATATAAATATATATTTGCAATTGCTGTCTTTATTTTTGACATATACTGAAAGTGAATTCTCGAGGTTAATATGAAGCTGCATTTAAATGCACACAAATGTGTTTGCTTTCCATATGCTGGTTTCTAAAATTATCTGCTTTTTTGAAACTTAAGTACAAAGAGTAATCTGTTTGCTCAGTGGTGTTGGCATAATATTCTGTGGAATCCATTTAAGGGGAAAAGTTCTCTTTTCCCATTTGGAAAATGTAACTATCACTTTTTCCTCCACAAATTGAGTGGAGAATGGTTGTTGAATTACAGTATATTTGTAAATAAAATTTCTGATGTTGCATTTATTAGAAGTTTGGGGTTTTTTTCTTCTTATCCAGCTAAGTGTCTAAGATGATTTGTTGAAAGATAAAATTATTTTAATTTCATCTTGGGAAAATATTATTTATGAAAGGATTAGGATGTCCACCTAAACATGTGCAAGAATAATAGTTCTTGCTTTTCTCTTTTCCTTTACAGTAGGTGTCAAATTTTGTATATGGTTCTCCCATCAAGCTCCTCATGCTTTTTCCCATCAGCATTTAATGCAAGTGTTGAGTCTGATTCTTTGCCCTCTGTGCTCATCCCTGAAGCACGACAATTGGAAGAGATAGAAGTTTCCTAAAACTTCTCTGCTGTGGCTAGAAATGAGGTGCTGAATATATTTTGGGTTATCTTTTCCTCCTTCTGAAAATGCAGCAGGAATATCTATTATGTGTTTTTCAATACTGACTCCCAAATTGCTCTGGTCAGTGGCTTCCCCAAACCCTTTCATGCCCAGTTGTGTGCCCTTCTGTGTCTGCGTCCTTGGAAGCAGCAAAGAAAACATGGGGTGTGGATCAGAGGAGTTTTAGAGAGTGTTTTGTGGATGAAACTGAGGAAGAGGAAAGCTGGGAGGTGTAGGAAGGCAGTGGGACCCAGATTGAATTTATATGTGGCACCGTGAGGAGCTGTAGTGAGAGTGCCAACACAGCTTGTGCTGCTCCTTCCTCTCAGGGGATCTCAAGGACAGATAGGAGAGCTAGCAGACTGTGGAGAAGAGATTGTGGCTGTGATAGCTGGGGACAGCAAGGGGACATCACGCTGTTTCAGTGTAGTGGAATAACTTCATCTGTGTGGGCCCCGTGTGACATCTCCTGCTTGTAACTCCACCTGTCTCCTGTTATGCTTTGGTTTTTTGATATTTCCCCTGAACAGATGGGTTCTGCCTTGTGCCAAGGAACTCCCTGCTAATAAAGGCTGAATTACAAAGTGCCAAACATAATTTTCAAATTTTGCTTTAAAGAAAAATAAATCTAAAATGCCTCATCAAAGTTGACAAGCTCCTTGTTTAGCCACCTTTGTGACTTGGCTGTGGCTTTTGCTATTCAGTTAAAGTGTCTCCTATGAAGTGGACTGGTAAAGACGTTTCATTTGGCTTCCACTGTTGTGGTAAGTAACGATGTGGCAGACCACAGGTGAGAATTCTAGGGTATGAAGACCCTGGTCCTCAAATACAGACTATGGAAGGATATTCATACTCACACGTCTCACTGGTAGCCTGGGAACTATTCAGAATAGGATCTGGTTCTCAATTAAGGCACATACCTACAGATGCTCCTCTACACTGTCTAGTTTTCAGTCTTCTTTTATGGTAGGCAGCATCAGACTATGCACAACTACACACACCACCCCCTCCCCTCAGTAAATTCTGGATCCTCACAATCTCTGTCACCAGCCTTGAAATACACCAAGACACACATTTTTTCTTTTTTTGTCACCGGTCAAAGTTTCACAACTGCGAAAGCATCAATAAATTTATCCAGCCTGTCCATGATTTCCCCTCTCCCAGCGTTGTGTAATGCAGCAAAGCAGTCGAAAAGTCACGGGTGGCCACACTGCCTCATGCATCTTAAGACCAGTCATGTTCCCCTGTCCCTGGGAATCATTTGGGCATGGAAAATGCCTGGAGGGTTGAAGAACGGAGGGAGAGAAGAAAGCTCAGCAACCTGCGGTCTTCAATGTCACTGGAGCTGCCCAACTGGTGTCCTGCAGCAACGTGTGTTGAGCCAGGCTGGCTTTTCCTAAATGGCATCAAGCATTTCCATGTGGGTTTCAATTTCATTATCCCACAAAATGCCTGCAAAAAAATGGGTAATTTCATTAGCTTGTTCCAAACGGCCTGCCTGTGAGCAAACAGCAAGTGGAATTTTGGATTAGTGGGGCTCAACGAGCTGAAGTTGAAACTATTGCAGAATTGAAACCCAGTTTCTCACCCTTGTAAAAGGCCTGGTTTAATGAGGCTCCTTTAAACCTGCATTTGCCAATTCGAGTTGGCAAATGGGAGCGACAAAGACTCCTTTCTCCTCTCCTTTCCCTGGAGAGGAACAGGCAGAGAAACCCACTTTATGAATGTTTCCGCATTGGGGTATTTTGATCCCCACTAAAGTATTTGGAGCTGTTGGGCTCTGAAGTTCAGCAAAACCCATTATCTGATAGCGACACAAGATGGCAGTGTGTAAGTGCAACTCGTGCAATAAAAAGCCTTTTCCCTGGTTGTAGTCTTGTATAAAAAGGGTCGCATTTGCTAAATGATACTGAAGTTGCAATGTAAGGAGAGCTGTAGAGAGAACTTTCTCTTGATCTTAGGCCTTTCACCCCAGCTGGCATGGTGGAGGTGTGATATGTGACTGAATCTGAACAGTCGCATTTGATTTTGTCTGCCAATTGGTTAATTAACTGCTACTTAAAGGAATACTGAGAAGGGAGAA
Organism: Thinocorus orbignyianus; assembly: GCA_013400375.1. NCBI lineage: Eukaryota > Metazoa > Chordata > Aves > Ciconiiformes > Thinocoridae > Thinocorus > Thinocorus orbignyianus. The sequence goes on along the minus strand of VXBW01000007.1, from coordinate 289,140 downwards.
TAGTAAAGAGAACATTTCCTGGGAAGAAAAATAAACTAGATGATTGCTACTGGAGGGATTTGGTGTATTTTTAACTATTAAATTTTATGATGCCTTTCAAGGAAGAACTGATTGCTCGCTTGCTCTCTGGTCATCAGCCTCAGAGACTGGTTAAGGCTAAAACTCTTAAATGCAGGTGTCTACATGTGAGCTAGGCCTCTGCACTGCTTTCAAAATCTGGGTGCATATTGGGCTCGGCTCCATTTGTTATTCTCTGTCTGGTGCCGCTTGCGATGTTTTCCAGTGTCTAGGCCATCTGCCTGGGGCTGGGGGGGATGGGATATGGTGCAAGCCTGGGAGATGCTTGTGCAGATCTCGCAGGATGCTTTAGAGCATCTGAAAGGGCAGCAGAGATTTACGAGGAAGCAACGAGATCAAGCTGAACTCCCTGCAGACGGTGGAGCGAACACGATTTCATGAGCCAGTGAGCAAGCATCCACTGTTGGGCAAGTTGCTTGGCTGTCTAAGCTTCACTTGCTTTAAGAGGTGTGTGGTCCCTGGCTCACAAGTAAACAGTTGCACTTTTGCACACCTGTGTCTTAATGCTGGCTGAATTCTTCTGAAAATGCCTGGGAAATTCTGGTTTAGTTAAGTCCTTCATCTACCCTATTTTTAGGCTTGTAGGCTGTTGGCTAATTAATCACAATATGCCTTTGAAACTGAGTGGTCTATGGATAGCAGCTCTGGCATAGGGCAACGTTAAATAAAATGGCACTTCAAGAAAAGAAGAAGTTTTCTGTAACTTTCAGTGTGAACTTATTGTGGGATTTTTCTGATATATAAAAACAAGCAAATCAAGCATCTCAGAGTGAAATTCGAGGTATTACACATGCTCTTAGTTTTGTTTCTTTAAGAAAAGTTTATAGTAGAAGATTTTTCAGAGATTTCAAGCTCAATTACCTATGAATTCATCTCTTCAGGAAAGCTGCAGCACTGCAGGTGATCCTGGTTAGTGGTAAGATTAATGCAGCCAGCCCTTTGTTAGAGCCCGGTGTCGGAATTTGGAACTCAGGCTGACACCAGAAATGGGCAGAACCAGCTTCATTATTTTCAGGAAAGCACCTCATGGGTGAACCCCAAGGAGGGTCCAAGTGGTAAGTTCAACACTTTCCTTGGGTAATAGCTTTTGCAATGTGGCCCACCTTGTCACTTATGGAGGGTGAAAGGGTTTGAAATCTGACAGTTTGAGATCAGCGTAGAATCTGGCACACTTACAGCGGTGTTTTAAATTCCAACCGATCATTTGTAATGGATTAGCAAAACCTGTGCCATGGCTGTAATGGAAGGCTATTAGCAGCAGGTGTAATTACATGAAAGAGCAGCTTCATGCTGGAAGCTCTTCAGCATTTTCATTTTAGCTCCATGCTTCTTGGGAGCTAGGAGCAGTGACATAAAACAACATCAGAGGATGATGTAGAGCACTTGCTCACGAAAGGAGTAGTCTTCTTCAGTGAGCTGTAGGGTTCCAGTTTATTAAAGCTAAGGAATTTTTTTAATTGGCTCAACCTACCGGAAACAAACTTGCCAATTAGGTAGCTGCTGTAGGCAGAGAGATGCACTGTGCAATGGGTATTAGTGGCTTCTATGGGTGCTGTAACAGTCAACATTGTAAAAAGAACCAAAGCACTTTAAAAGAAAAAAAAAAAAAAGGTATGTACAAGCTGGGGTGTATGCACAAATTTTCTTTATTAATAGTAATAAAGAAATAAAAAGCTAGGGCAATTAAATGGACAGTTCATAACCACAGCCTGGTGAGAGCAGGCTTGTGGTCAGCACAGCATGCCATCTTAAGAGACCTTTTGCAAGTTGCTGTGCCAGAGCAAGTGTTTCTGATTCTCTGACCTGGAGTTTTCTTTTGCCCCCAGGCAGTCCACCAGATGTGCCACTTCTTGGTGTATCAGTTGCATATGGCCTTCCTGGGGTGGAAATTTAGGGATTTCAGGGTCAGATCAGGCTACCACAATCACTTGATCTGCCTATATCCCTACAAAAATCAGAAACTCTCACCCAGTAATTCTTGTATTGAACACAAAACTTTTATGTAAACAACAGCGTTCCTTTTTGGAAAGAAGCCCTGTGAAGATTTGAAATATGCAAATAATGGAGAATCTACCACATGTCAACATAAATTGTTCCAGTACTTAATTAGCACTTTAAAATGTTAATTTTATTTTTAGCTATTTTATTTTAATGAGCTTTCTAACTTATTATGATTTTTATTTTCATTCATTTAACTTAATTTAGGCCCTTGACACTGCATTAACTCTTTTTTTTTTCTTTTTCTCTCTTAGATTGTAGATGTGACTTTGATGCAGTCTCCATTTTTTTAAGCTTTATTTCTTATCACTGTATCTCATGGAATAGTAGGGGTTGGTAAGGGACCTTCAGAGATCCTCTAGTCCAACCCACCTGCCAAAGCAGGTTCACCTAGAGCAGGTTGCACAGGAACACATCCAGGTGGGGTTTGAATATTTCCGAGGGTCACTGTCCCATCTAACCCACTCTTCTTAAGATTACCTGTGAGAATGTCATGGGAGACAGTGTCAAAAGCCTTGCTGAGGTCAAAATAGACAACATCCACTGCTCTCCCCTGTACTTAAAATCTTATTGCTCAGAAAGCAAAGCTGCCTTCTGACTTCTGGTAACAGTCAGAAAATGCAAGATTACATCCATGGGAGGATACTGTGGATAGACTGGCACTCTCTCAGTGAACTGCAACACAAAACTCTGCCAGGAGAATACTTAGAATAGAAGGGAAATAATCTTTAAGTGGGTTAAAAATTCCAAGGTTGTGTAAGAATTTGTGTAATGCATAGATTCAAATAAGAGTTTGTGTCCACAAGGGAATTTTGCTGCATATTTTTCTGCCATAATTACAAAGGTATTGAATTGCCTTTGTGAGAATGACCATGCCCAAATTCCTGTGTGGTTCTGCTAATTTTCCTGTCTTAGGAAAGCACCTGTAAGAGATTCCCATGTTGACACGTTTTGATTGACAAGGGGAAAAGATCACATTCCATTTTTATTTCTTGGCATGAAGTGTCAGCTGCAAAAGTACAATTTGTTCCTGCTATGTTTGGCAGGTATTGATAGGAAGGGTTCAACTTGCAGCCTTCCATCAAAGTCTAGCTCTGTAATGATAGCAATTACTGTCTTTTGATGCCCATGTAAACAAGACTCCTGCAGCGAAACATTGGTTTTACTTACATGTGTTATACTTCCTTTTAAGTAAAATTCATTCCTGCTGAAGTAACTGTTGCATTTATGAGATCTATGTGTGCTGTACCTCATTATTAATGCCAGTGGTTGTACCAGTGGATGCCTGTCTGTGCAAATCAGAGGAAAATCCCAAAACAGTTTAGGAAAAGCCCCACTGATTGCAATGGAGCAAGTCAGTACATGAGCAGCCTTCAGCTAGGCACAGCTATTGTCTGCTAATAAGCCATGACCATCTTAGCACTGCACACTTCAGAATGGCAGACACAAGCTCTGCTAGTCAGCATATTCTATGCAAAATTCATGTTAGAAATGAGCATGCAGTTCTATCAAAAATTTGAATGCTCACAAGTACTTTTGGACCTTAAAAAGTGACAAAAAATTTCTTTGCCCTTTTCTGTTGGGATAGTTGGATGTTTTTGGCTTTTGACTGGACTTTATTCTTTGGTGTTTTCGGTTGCTCATGTTAGTAACACGTAACACCTGCACACCTCGGGATGTGTTCCTTCTCCATCACTACTGTGTCAACTCAGCAACAGAAGAAAGGAAATTCTAGTCTGAAGATAGTTCCAGTCGATGTACAAAAGTATTTAGGTTGTCCAGAACGTTTTGTGTTACACCATCCACCTCGATTTCACCATCACCTGATTTTTTTCATCTGCTGCTTCTTGTGATGTCGTACTAAATGGAAATAAAAAAAGTGAGCACATGAACACCAGTTTGATACTAGAAAGATGAGTGGATGCTAAATAAGAGGGGATATACAGGCTACACAATGGATTTACCCTTATTGCACTAATGGTCTCTTTGAGTATTCCCTATAGCACTTTGAAGATATACAGTGTTATCACATATTGTGCTCTTGGTATTGTATGCCCTTATGTTCTCTTAAATTCTATTTCTCTTGGACTTGAAGCCAAGAAACCTGCCAATTCAGAAACACTGTTTACAGAATACTGTATTCCTAATCTCTTTGCCAGATAGTGACTTGTTCATGACTGGATTGTGTATAAAATACTAACTGAAGGTGCTAACTTCATTAAGCTTGTAAGACCAAAGCCTCCCTTCACTTAGAACTAGAGAGCATTTAAATTCTTCCCTTCATTGTCTCAAGGCTATGACCTTGCAAGTATGTCCACAAAAGTGTCAATTCCAAAAATGTTCCTGGACCAGTCTCCCAAGCAGCAGATATTTACACTCGCTGATTTTAATAACCAAAGTGGTAATATTTTTTTTCTCATCAGTCCTGCTTCACTGTTTTTTTCCGCAATAGCAACAATGGTTATACTGTTCCGCAAATATATTTATCTTCTGATCAGGCTTCATGCTGAGGCAGCAAAACAGATGCATTTGTAATACTGTTCTCATGCACATAGATCGACTGCAGCTCTGATTCCCACAGAGCCTGATTGGTTTTAAGCAGAGCACTTGAAGAAAGTGAGCCTGGGAGTCATCTACCCACCTCTTGCCTCCCAGGATGGAACAGGCTCTTTGCAACAGCACTGCCCTTCTCTAGCCTGGGAAAAAGCTTTCCTCGTGCAACCCACGGGTATGTTCTGCTGTTCAGGAGACTCCGGTGGCTTGCGTGGAATGAGAGCCTGCACCACTGGAGGTTTACTGCATTACCGGCCAGTTGGAACAGGAGTATGACTCATCTGAGCAAGGCCCGTTAGCGAGGCTGCAAAGTAGTAACCCTGAGTGAGCTAAACACTACAGGCTGTGTTGCTGGACAGGGTTAATAAAATCAACTCAAATGAGGTGAGCAGAACTACAGTGGTTTGTCTCAGCTGGAAGTGTACATGTGCATGGTGCAGGTGAAATTACAACTATCTTGCAATTCTTACCTTTAAGTTTTTGTACAGGTGCTGTAGAGTTCTTATACAGGCATACAGGTATAACCAGGGCTGGGGTTTTTTGGAAGCTTGAGAGCTACCAGCTGGAGAGTTAAGAGCAATGAAAACAAAGTGTTGTGGTCCTCTGAAGATGTTGAATGCTCACTTATTTTTTGGGACTAGAAGTCTCCTATTTGATGTTCTTGAAGCCTCTGATTTCAATCTGTCTAATTAAATAGTAATTTTTATAAACCAGGTGACCTTTTCTTCTCCTTAAAGCAAGAAAATGGTGACAGCAAACCAGATAGCTCAATAAAAAATTAAATTCTGTTGGCATTTCTTCAGCTAATAGGGTGTGAAGAGCCCTGGATAAATGACTGCTTCACCAAGAGAAATGTCAAGCTTTAATTTTTTCTTAAATTATAAAATTAATCTTGTCCTGCACTCTTGAGTGGTGGTTTTGTGATCCCCCACTACTTTTAAAAGGAGTGTGTAGGCAGTATTTTCTAACATTTCTATTAGGTGTTTGTAAAATGTATCTGTGTAGCGTACTGATTATTATTTTCCACGTGAGGATTTAGATGTCTGGAAAACCCCAAATTTTTGTAGCACCCGTCAGCTGTTAGTAAGCTTCAGTATTCGACTAACCAACCTGTGAGGAGAACGCTAAGAAAGATGATAAATGTTTCTGTTTAATCTAGATCTACGTTTAGTCAAGATACAAACTTTTTGACACACTGTTTCTCTGTGTGGAGGATGTTTGCTGTGGGGATGGGAAGACTGCACTACAATATGTAGTCTCCAGCAGAGGTAGAAGGTTTTGGACTCAAGTCTCTTGCCAGACATGTCCCACACTACTGTGTTGGGTCAGATTAGGAAGAGTGGTGTTTGCTTCTTTCCTCCACCCAGACATTAACCCCTGAACCTCTGATACCTTATTCAACACTTAGAAGCCAAAATGGGTAGAAATTGCTTTAATCCACCAGCTTTTCAATGCAGGACTGGCCAGATAACAGATAAATACTGGGCAAGTTCTCCCATTCTGCTTCCTCTGGAGTTAGAATATGGACTTTCTTTTTTCTGCCAGTACAGGATTTGTCCTGTGGGTTGTATTGGGCAGAATTTGACATACTTACCTAGTTGTTTTTCTGAGCAGAACAGCACTTTTCGATGTATTTTCTTCACTGGTGGTTCTGTCCAAGAAGGTTGGATTCACTCCCATTCCACGGCTGCTGGTTTTATCTTCTCCACACTCACGTTCCATCACTCAAGTCAGATTTTTGCATTCCTGACAGCTGAAATAGGAGGAAACCTGGTGTTCAGCCCCTATCAGCCTCTCCCTGTAATGTCAGTAATTAACTGTAGCGTTTCGCTTGCCAAGCAGCAAGCCTTGGGGTTCTTGCAGCCACGCTGGAAAGCAGAATGTGGCAGTCTCCTCACTTTCCTACTGCACTGTCAGGTTGGCTCAGCGATTATCTACTGACAGTCGTGTTGCTGGCAAAAGGAGTGATGTCTCTGGCAGCTACCCCATGCGTGACTTGGTACTTAAGTTATTAATTCTTTCCTTCAGCCCTTGCTTCAGCAGCACTTTACAGATTCAGCCAGGGCTAGGTTCCTTTTCTGCATTCAGTATGCTGAGGGGAACGCTTCCCTGTTGGCCTTGTAATTAAGTCAAGTTGTAGGTTTCATAAATCACCTGCTTTAAATGTGAAGCATTTTTGGAGGTTCCCGATTTCCATCAGCTGTATATTTGTTGGTCACCACGCAATGGAAGTTTGACTGTCTAAATCAGGTACTGGAGGAACAATATAAATTCATAGTAAAGGAAGTGCAACTATGAACTGTCTAGCAGGGGAGCTATTCATCCCTTGTATCCCATCCCCAAGAAAAGCAGGGGTACGGAGAAGTGTATGAAGGGTTACCTCCTGGTTTTAGGTGGTACTGTGATGAGTGTGTTGGTTTAGATGAGACTGTGCTAAGTGTAATGGTGTATGCTGACTGCAGGAATATGGATGAAGGCAGATTACAGCAGGAAAGGGCTGGACACGAATAACGAAAGGCAGCTTTTGACTTCACTGGTAGCGGTTAGTAAAATCTATTTCCCTTATCATACTTAGAGCTGTGCCTTTGATCATTACAGAAAAAAATTAGAACTTACAGGATAATAATATCATGCAAAATGATATTTTGGCATTTTCTAACAGATGCGTTTAATTTGTCTTTCTAAAAGGTTGTAACCAGTCTGGTGAAAACCTCATGTTGCTGGCAGACTGTATGATGGAAATATGGCTTGCATAACATGGGGAACAACTGGATGCAAAATTATTTATATCAACAGAGAGTATTGTAGGTTTAATTTCTATTTTTTTGAGGCTGTGATAAACCCTTCTTTTTGTATTTCTGTCAGAGAGACCATTTCTACAGGCCTTTCTGGGACTGACTCAATGACAAGAGTATCTGATGCACAGGCAGTAGAGTAATGAAAGAGCTGAATTTTGTAGAATCTGAATTTTGTTTTATCTGAAAAATATTGAGCAGTTTTTCTGTGTTTCATGAAAACAATGTTTGCTTTAGGCTCTCTGTAATTGATACTTTCTTGCCTAGATGTTGGATTTTCATACTCAAGCTCTTTGTAGGTTTGACCTTGCTTCCCTTGTGGCATTTGTAGCGATGCCTCTGGCTTTGTAGACCCATACAATGATTAAAGAGTTAGATATGCCTTTTAATTAATTTTTAATTAAAATGGAGGAAGCAGAGAAGAAAAAATTCAAGAGTCCTAAAAAGCTGAAATCTTTGTTCTGCTCTGAGCTGGCTTCAGCTGTTACGTTTGAGAATTAGAATTGATTCAGTCTTTCTCGTTTGGTTAAGATTTAACTGGACAGGGTGCTTGGACATTTTCTTGCAAAGTACTTCCAAACTTTGAGTTCTCTGTTTTCCCTCTGTGCTCTGGTCTGATTCTAAACTCAGAAGACATGGATCAGAAATCCAAGCCCAAAGATGCTCTCAGGAGTCACTTATGGAAATATTTAATATTAAAATAATTTTACAAGGCTGCATCCCATTAACATAAACTGCTGTATGTTTTTTGACTCAATGTAATTACCTTCTTTTCACCTCTTCTTTACTCTCAAAAATCAGCCAGCATGAATCTCTTCTGCTCAGGTTAAATGCACTAAGACAATTTAATCAAAAGTCATGTCCCTTTCCATAACTGCCATTTAAATGTATCTAGTGGATGAATTTAAATATTTTTCTTTAAAATTACACTATACTTAATTGCATTCATATATGGAGAAACTTTATTGGAGTTAATGAACTGCTTTCATAGCTTGGTATAATAATCAATTAGGTGAACATACCAGTTTTTATTTTATTCGCTAATAGTCTAATTTGTTAAGATTGTTTTGCTTTTAGATTGAATTCAGATCATCATCAGTTGTATTTCCTTTGTATATATTTAGTATCCTAATAAATTGAAGAGGAGTGAGCAGACTAAGTATTCTAAACCATATTAAAAATGCAACTTGTTATAGATCTTACATGTTTGTTATAATACATGTAGATGCCATGTCAGCCTGTCTGACTCTCACGGTAATTTTTTTTAATAATTCCAAATGGTCTGTGCATGAATTTGTCCCATTGTTTCTAGATTTGTTTGGCCTAGCAAAGGGCTGAAAGAGAATATGGTGATTCACTTATAAATGCATTAAGAAGAGTGAAAGTGGTAAAAAAGGCAAAATGTTTTCAAGTTAGGAATCAATAAGAAGCCTGAGATCAAAGTATTGTACACTGCTCATAAATTTAGACTAGAAATTAGATTTCTGACCATTTGAAGAATGAGGTCAGAGACAAGACAGATTTTCAGAGATATGTGGAGGAGTGTGTATAGCAGAAACTAGAGCAATTCTTAGGCATATCAAAACCTAATCTTGTGACCTAAATCCCTTTCTTCCCTCCCTTGATGATTTCTGAAGCACGGTAAGTTTGGCTGCAGCTAGTGGCATAAGTAGTGTATGTTGGTCCTTCTAATGGTATTTGTACATTTTGTAGGTTACAGGGGTCTATGTGCTTTGATTGCTCTCAGGGTTGACTCTTGGGACTGGAACAGAGTCCTTCTCAGGCAGGATGACCGGACATTTGGCAACACGCTTGGAGAAAAAGATATCTTCACAAAGTAGATTCCCCATTCCTGACAGTATTAACGTCAAGGTTCCTGGTCTTTCCTAGCCTATTTCTATGGCATGTAATAAAAATTCGGCTTCTGGCTGAAACTGGACATTTGATGCCTCTGCATTAGGTCTTTTCACTCTGTACAAGCACAGGTCGGTATTTACCATGTTCATATCTAGTTGAGACCTACATCATGTATTGAGTTTTCTCACAGGTCCCCCTCCCTCCTGCAATGTACTGGCCTCTTTGTAACGCAGTTGTGTCCCACGCTGATCTGAGTTTTCTAGGAGCATTCACTCATTATTACCCATCATCACCTGGGGTCACAAGAATACCCTTCCAAAATATTTTTCATTGTGCTCAGATTGAAGATATTCTGTTTTCCAGGTAATTAAAGATCTTGCCCCAAAATAGCCTGAAAAGGAAATTAGACATCCAAGTCTTATATTAAACTTCTTCCAGTCTTTCAGTTCATAGCACAGAAAGCCAATATAAATGAATTTTTCACATGGGATGGTGAGATGCAGTATTTAGAGTTTTACTAAAACATGATACTTTATGAAGGCTTTATTCCCTCTACCTGCCTTCTAATGGGTACTTCTATCTCTGTGTATATCAAACTTAACATTTTTTTTTTTTTCCCAAATGTAGTCAGGTGGCAAATTATGTCAGAGATGTTACTCAGGATATAACTCTGTATATGTTCATAAGTATATTTTCATCTTTTTCTCATGCTGTGTTAGTGAAATGCCTGAGCCAAATCCTCAGCTCGCTTCCTGACATCTTTGAAAGTGAAGGGCAGTGATTGTTTCTCAACACTAGGGTATTAACCCAATAATTTAAATTTAATTACTTTCTATATTAGGTATAATTGACAATAAAAGTTTATTAATAATAAGATAATTGTTCTTTGAATTTATTACTTGCTTTTCAAATTGGTCAGTGAAAATAATTAAGAAGTTTTTTAGTCAGTTTGTGAGATTCATTCTTCAAGTATGATGCTGTAGAAACAATTTCAGGAAATGCCTAAAAGCTAAATGCTTTATTACCTAAAAAAAAAAAAAAAATCACCCTTGTAGAATTGTTTCATGCACCTTGCAAACATAGAAAAGTTGGGAGCTTCATGTTACAAAAAAAAGATTTTCTATTCCCTATTGTACCGCATTAAAGGTCAGCAGCTGTTTCTAAAAAACGTGCCTACTTGTATTGTCTTTGTAATTTATTTTCTTTCTTTCTCTTGCAATAAGAGCATCTATTGTAGAAACAGATGGATTTGTTTGTATGGATGGATATGATCCTTGTCAGAAAGGATCTGATCTTTCATTAATTTTAACACAGAACAACTTTGGAAGGACATATTTGATGATTTTCCAAGAGCTATGAACTTTAGTAGCTTGAGGTGAAATAGGAAATCAATCTACATCAGTCCATTTCTTTGAAAGTTACAAAAGAGCCTGGAAAAAGTGAAAAAAATTCTCTACAAAAGCTTAGGGTTTTTTTTAACTTTTCCACTTGTCACTTATTTCCAAACATGAAGTGACCTATGAATTGAAACAATTAGCAATTTTCCTGTGCATTTTAGTTTTCCAACTGTTAATCGCAGATTACATTGGCTACCTAAAATGGTTTTTCCTTTTATTTTTAATATGTTAGTAAGTGCCAAGTTTAACAATAGCCAGTGATTTCTATTAGTTACATGGCAACTTATTCTGCAAAATTTCTTTCAAGAAATACCTTTTAATTTACTGTGTCCTAAATTATATGCTGTTTACTGTGTCTTAATGTATTAAATGCTACTGTATTCTATGCTGCCTTATGACTACCATGTTAAGTTATCCATGAGCTTTGCAAATGGACTTGGTAGAGAGAGGCCCTTAATTCGTTAAGAATGTATATAAATGCTATTATTATCATTTTAATTCTTCTAATCTGCTTCTGCAGGTTATTTTAAATATGAATACTATGTTTCATTTTTATGTTCCCTGTTATTTGATGATGCATGTGATATTCACTGGAATCTCTTGCATCTCTTTTGAAGCAGTTGACCTTCTCTTCCCTCTCCATGCTGAGATATTTGCAGTTAAGTTCTTACAGCTCAGTGTATCTTTTAGTCATTAACTGGTATACGTATTTTCAAGGTGATCTGAATTAACTATGTGTTGTGTGGCTTAATTATTGTATTTCTGAAGAGTGTACAGTTCGCAAAAAAAGACCAGATACATTCAAAATGATGTGGCAAGATTATGGCATGTAGAAAATTACTTTCTGGTAATATGCAGTGGGGATAGTTTACCTTGACATTCATTCATGAAATTATATTAACATCTAGAGATTCAAGTTTGTAGGTCAGGGCTGGACCATCTCTTTGTAGAAAGGCAGGTGAATCTCACAACTGAATTGTGATGACCCCATGTGTTGTACTGTAATTTAAGGTGCAGATTTGAAATTATGAATTGGAACGGTGGACCAGTATGCAAGATTGTATTGGCTCTGTTAGTAAAGTAATAAATCTAGAATATGATAGTATTCATCAACCTATAAGATGTTTTAAAAATTAGTCAGGGTCAATTTACAGTATCATAGAATCAGGCCTTTAATATCTCTGGGGGAGGGGCCTCAACCACCTCCCTGGGCAACCTGTTCCAGGGTTCCACCACCCTCAAAGTAAAGAACTTGTTCCTAATAGACAATCTAAATCTACTCTTCTCCAACTTAAAGCCACTGCCCCTCCTCCTATCACTGCACTTGCAGTGTTTAACAAGGTATCAGTTGTTTCTATTAAAACCTTTCTGGTTTCCACCCTGTGAATCAGGCTCAAGTGATTATGCTGAGCCAGAGTCTTTCTAGTTCTCTTGTTAGACTCCCTAAGGTAGTATTGGTTTTCATTATGTCTAAAATCATCAGGATGTTAGTCTCTATTCAAATATATATTTGTATTCCTATGACAATCTCAGTGGACCATTGTACTCCAGTGGAAAAGAATTTTTGCATATTTCTCATCAGAAGGGCACTGTGATTTTCACTCCTTTTGATTCTTTGGGTTTCCCTAGAGGTACTGTTGGAAAGTTATTGCTTTCCTTTACACATCTCTTTTCTGTGGAGTGAGCTAGGTATTTTTACCACTTTATTTTTATTTTTTAAAATAAGGTTACTACAATTATTGGCTATTTGAAGCCATTGTGTTGTAAAGGCTCTTCCTTGCTGGCCTTTTTTTTAGCACTGCCTAGCACACTGTACTGGGAATCTCCCTCACAGTAGAGAAGACAGCCATAATCAAACCAACTCTATGGGGCAATGGGATGCTTTTGTTTACTTGGCTGGTTAAACTTTCAGGTAAAGACCTGTGCTGCCCAAATTTATCACATAGCATCTCAATCTTGTGGAGGGTTTGCACCTGTGGAAAGAACAGCTGGCTTCTACAGCGTGTAACTGCTGTGCAGGTAACACATGGATTAGTACCCTCAGATGTTACTGGGCTTTCTGTTATCCTTAGCTGTACACAGGAAAAGATGCCAATCTTTCTTAGGTATGGATGCTCCCTGTTAATGGGAATAGGTCACTGATGTCCATGAGTTATGTAAAGTGCTTTTCTGAAGATACTCATTGCTTAAATGGCTCGATGCTCTTCTCCATGGAGTAGTACAGGTTAAACTCGCTTGTCAGTTTTCTGGAAGGGAAATGACTGACTTCAGTAAAATGTTTTGTGAGTAACGAAAGAATAAAAGAGTCTCTGGCCTAAATCTCGAGCTCGGCCTCTCTGCTGGCAGAAATCATTTGCCAGCTGTTTGGAAAGTCTGTTGCTGAAGACACTCCAGCAATAAAACATCAGTGGAGTGCAGCTGTCCTGCGTGGATTGATAAGTGTCATGCTGAACAGAGACTTAGAAAAAAAAGAAGTCGCAGTGTCTTCATGGGTATAGGAGGAATCCTCTCAGAGGGACTGGAATGGAGAAATCTATAGCTTCTTTATTACAAAAAAAATAGGTGCTGTTAGTCCATTCATTGCCATCTGTCTTTACTTGACTAATCTATTTGCTAAACACAACTGCATTTTCCCAGTGTTTATCCGCCTGCAGTACAGCCTAGATGCCTCTTTGCTGTGCAAACCCAGACATTCCTGGATACAACCAGCACTATCAACATCCTCATGAAATCCTTGATTAACTGTGAAAAAACCCTGCAAGCGCACAGCCATGTAACTCAGCTTACTTCTGTCATATCCACTTAATGCTGCCTGGTTCTCTATGTATAAAAATGAGTTACAACAATAACTCTGAGGCAGCATATATTCTCGTGTCTGATATGCTCCCAAACAGTTGACTCTTGAAAATAATTCTCTGCTTGCAAAGCCATTACCTTGGTAGCAGTGAAGCTCACCACATGTTGGCTGATCACTTCCTTGAAATGGTTCTGTGGGTTGCTGTGCAGTCTAATTCCAGAGTTTCAGAGCTCATTTGTTTTTCTTATCTATTTAAAAGTTTTATTTAAATCTGACAAATAGCAAAATAATGATCATCCCAACAAATCATTTTTTAAGCATGAAAATACCTCTGGGATAACTGCAATGGAGAATGTATTGTCTGAGGGAAAGAGAAGGGGAAATGTGTTTGAATTGCAAAAAATCTTTGTTGCTTATTGTGTTTTGGAAAAATCTTGTTTTAGCTTTACCTCAAACTGGACACAAGCAAATCACTGCATGACCTGTTAGTATGAGTGCAGACAAAGAGATGGTGAAACTTTCATGTAAGGTATTAAGAAACCACGACAAGAGTTTACCTCTTTTTCTGCCCAAAGGAAAAAAGGAAAAGCTACAAAACAAACCAAAAGAGTTTTCAAATTGGTAAAAATTGCTACTTTTGCTGAAAATCTGTACAATTCTATGTAAAAAATTGAGCGGCTCATGGCGTTTGCTTAGAGATCTCTAACTCATGCGGTGAATAGCATCTACCTTACCCTGCTGCCTCTTCTTTTATTTCCACCCATTTTGGTCAGTCTCTCCCTGCTGCCACCTCTTCTGAGTAGGTGTTAAGGTGTGTGAACAACAAAGGTCTTCCTTGGAGTTGTTGGCAAAGGTGAGGTGTGCGTGTGTCTGACAACGGGAGAGAGAGAGCATAAAGCCAGACCTAAGTCCAGGCATGTGGTCCCTGGAAAAGCCTAGATAGAGAGTTCCTCTGAGTGAAGAGGGTTGGAACTGTGGAGTAGAAAACCGCCAAATTTTTGAAAAATCTGAAACAGAGAAAAAAAACTATTAGAAAAGTACTAATAATTCAAAGCAACTTTCTAAAGGACTTTCAGTGAAATTTCAAAGCAGAACATTTTAGATCTACATTGATGGGCAAAAATGCAGAGGCAGGTCCCAGAAGTGTTAATAGACACAGAGGTGCAGTATGAGGGAACCCACAGAGTGCTGCCAACCCGAGTTTTCTTCATCCAACACAAGCGCTATGACCACAGAGTCACTGAATATTCATGGCGGTTTCTGGGGCTTGCAATTTTTTAGAGGTCATGGCACTATTCTCCCTTATAAAGGAACAACTGGTGAGAAAACAAACTTTCCCATGATCAGGAATTGCTTTCTGATGAGCCAGACTGTTGCTTACTGCTGTCTGACTCCTGTTGTGTTCAAGGAAACTGCCTTTTTTCTTCTTCTTCACTAATAAGTAGCAAAGAAATAAAGAAAAACTCGTTGTTAGCACTGATTTCTTCTCCTGACTGACTATGACTCCACTTTGAATTTTGCCTGCCTGCTTTCAACAGGGAAGCAGTGATTGTCTCTAGTTCCCCTTCTCTTTTCTGTCTGTTACTGCTTGCTTTCTGATTTTGCAACGATTTTTCTTTTTGAATCCACACACAGGTTAGGGGAGGTCTATGGCCCTCGTCTTTCCCGATGTTAAAATACAGAAACTCTTGCATGAAACATGGTTTACCTTTTCTGTGCAATTTTTAGCAGAAAAAACCCAGCATTTATGTTGTGGCCATTTTTTTAAACATGGCTCTTATTCTTTCTCTGTGATGTCAGTGCACCATCAAACATAATTTTTGTTTCAGGTTTTGTGCAAACTAAATATTTTCACTTGAAGAAGTGCACTTCTTTCAATTCATACATCCTCCAGGATGAGTGAAATAGGAGGTGTTCCCCCATTGACTCGGGGAAATACCTTTGAAACCTGTCTTTTCTGCTTTCCTAGGGGCAAAAGGCTTCTGTGATCATACTGTCTGTCAGGCTTCTGCTGGCTAACATCTGCTTAACCTGGCAGAGATGTGGAAAGCTCAAAATAACTACATTCCCGGGGGTTCTGTGAAAATGCTGAGTGGGTGGAAAAGGCCTAAATCAGTGCCTGCATTGAAAGCTTTTGATAAATAAAGATGGATCCAGGCTGGGCTGTTAAATGTCTTGGCTGACGTGTCAGCTGAGTGGCTCAACCATCCTGGGATCTTCATGAAGATACCACAGGGGGATTGGGGACATGAAGTTGTGGTGTGAGGAGGTTTTGGGAACAGAGGCCACAAATCCTTAAGCAGCCAGCAGCGGGACACTTCTGCTGCTCATGGAAGCAGTTGTTTTTGAACACACATGGAAAAAGCTTTGCAGTGTATCGAAAAGCCTTGTCACACTGTTTATGCTTTGCTGCCCACTGGTTTCAGTGGTTTTTTCCCCCTATTTTTCTTCTCCTGCCTTTCACCAGAGATCATGTTCAAAGCCGGGAACAATTGTTTCCACATTCTTCACCTTAAACAGTCTTGAAGCCAGACGAGATAATGTGAAAAGCAAATGAAATCCTGTTCAAATAGTCTGCGAGGGAGTGTCTGGAAAGTATCAGTGACTAGCTGGCTAGTGTCACAGCACAGCTGATGTCAGGCAGAGAGGATAGAAACGATGTTTAATCATGGCTGTGAATACTTATTTAAATAGGCCTTCAAGTCAGCGTTCCAAATTTTGAGGTGACTAACCTTTGTTAAAAGTACCTGTATATATACGTATGTATAATTTGTGTGCGATAACAAAGTGGGCACACAATCCAGTGTAACTCAACAGGGTCCAGAAGCAGCAAAAAAAGAAAAATACATATGATTTTTTTTAATGACCTACCTGTAAATACTATTTTTTTTTCACCTTCCTCAGTTAGGTAACGAGTAGGTGATTGTCATAAACATTAGCAATCAATGCAAACATGCATTCACTTTGAACTGAGAGAATTCAGAATTTGGGATCCTCTCTTCTTCAGAAATGTTTCAGACATGTAAACAATGTACCAAGGTGGGATTTATCTCCTGATTCACATATTAATGTGCATGTGTGTGAAATATCTATGCTCCCACTACAGTCCAAAGAGAGGTAATTGGTACAATCAGTGGGACCAAATGAGGGGAATTTTATCCTAGAGGATAGCTAGGGCTCAATTCAGCTGTTAAAACAGACATCCAATGCCATTTGAAATACTCTTGGCTATCTGAAGCACCTGCATGGGCCTTGCAGATATGATGTGAGAGATGGCTGACTGAAACAATTGAATTGTGTCTCTATGTTTGCTCACTGAACTGCTCTTCCAGTCTCCTTGTCTGTATTGACTAGATCTCCACTAGCACCAAGTGTGAACACTTCCGTAGGCATCTACATTGAGGTGCCTGAACCTGGATCTAACTCTGAGATTCAAATCCCAGCACTCCAAGCTGGGGTTCCCTGCTTTCTTATCCTGGAGATGCTCTGCATAACATAGTCACCTTAAGTCATTTCAGCTAAGATTAAAAGATACGCTACAGTAAGCTATGTCAGAATGAGACTGAGGAGAATGAGCTTTTAATGACAACCATTAAAAAACTCTGTGAATATACAAGGCTTTCTTGCAGGGAGATGAGATAGCACTGAGACATTAAAGCTGGTTTTAGGATTTTAAAAATTCCTACTATCTTTCTCACTCAGGAGGAATGAAATTGAGACCTCGAACCCGGACTTCATGTACATGCTACAAATCCTGTCACCAGCAAAGTCAACTGGTGTCTTGCCATTGATTTTTAAAAAAAACACAACAACACCCTGCTGCCATGGCCTATAAGTATCATGTATTTACTAGGAGAGGCTTTGTGCTTTCTAATTCTTCAAAGGGCAAGTCTGGCATGAACTACATGTAACAGGACCACCAACAAAGAAATCAAAGCACAGGGAATCTTCCAGCACCTGGGACCAAATGCAATCAGCAAATGTCATTGAGCAATGCTCAGAAGGTTTAGCAGGTGAGACATTTAGGTGTCACATCTACTGATTGATTTCTTCGGTGTTTTCATCCTTTTCCTTTTAGCTCTGACACCTTTCTCTCTTACACTTTGCAAAAGGAAAGAATAACAGGCACATATCTGTATGGGTAACACAGGAAAGTTGATGTTCATGATTAAAATTGTTAGCTTGACTTTTGGAAAAGGAACAGAGTCTGGATGCTGCTGCACTTTTTTTTTTCATACTCTTTGTGTGAGATACCTTAAATAATAGGCTTTAAAGCCCAAGGATGGGTGTACACTACTTTCAGAGCAAAACCTTTTAAAGTCAGCTGGGCAAAGTTCAAGGATCCTGATAGCACTAGTTAGTTCTGAAAACACAGACCTCTTCCCTTCTGGAAAAACTGGCTAGAAACACCATGTAGGAGTGAAGACCAGTGATCCTGACACGTGAGGAACTGGTGCTCCCATTCCTATTACAGGAGATGTGATCAATAAGAGAGAAAAGGCAAGAAGAGACCTGTTGCTATTTCAATTTTTCCTTTAGCAACTGTTGCAAGAGGCCTCTCTCTCTCTCACTCTGTAGGAGAGATGGGGATGCTGGGGAGCATAGCCTAATCCCAGGGCAACCACTCCCTCTGCAGGACACAGGCTGGAGGGATCTGCTCCTCCAAACTGTGTGAGAAAACAATGCAGTATGTACCAGCATGTGAATGAAGTGAAAAATATGGGGAGGACACACGACACAGTGATGATGACAGGTCCAACAGTATGTCTGACATGCAGGAGGTCCATGTAACTTCAGAATTTGTTGGAGGTGAGGTCTGAAGCCTCTGCACAAAAAACAAGTCTGCCAACAGGGGAAGGGTGGGGAAGTGGCTGCTGTGTCCAGACAGGTGGTAAGGGAACTCGATTTGTGAAGCGTTGCTCTGCTCTGACCTCCTTAACCCAACCCCAGAGATCTCCGAAGTCTGGTGTATGGCATCTTACCTGCACTTGGGAAGATTTTTCTGAACCATTTCAATATTTGATGACTTTGGCTGTTAAAACAGGACGATCTGTGTTTTTACCCGACTCAGACACTGAGACTAGTTGTTAATCCCTCACTGTGGTCTCATGCTTTCCTCCCCTCATGTGCTAAAAATAACTAATTTTTAATGCAATTTTAAGTCAGCTACTGAACGTAAGCATGTTTCTGGTTTTAACAGAGATTTTCTGGGCAGAAGTCTGTGCTTTTTATATTGTCTATGTAGATAGAATTAATGGATGTTTTATGATCCATCTGATATTAAAATGACATTTGATTTGAAATTTTTGCTTTACAGCAGTGAACAAGAGCTCTACTTCTCAGTTCAGGTAATAAAGATTTTATGAACTTCATGAATGTGTGTCTGGAGTAGATGCTAATAGCTCAAATGTAGCAGTGAACTAGGTCTTAAAAAATCCCTAAACACGTATTTGCCTAAGTTGGTATTTAAATATTATGTATGCAAACTTCCAAGATAGAAATGAGCTCAGACTACAGATTTGCTTCCAAACTTCTTGTCTTGTCAGAAATTATAGATCTTCTCTGTGAATCACTGAATTGTAACTGTGTTTTCTATTAGATGTGAAAGTAGATTAAATGAATGTAATGATGTCGCCTGGCTTTGACTCGTAGAATCATAAAATGGTTAATCTTGGAAGGGACCTTAAAGATCACCAAGTTCCAATCCCCCTGCCATGGGCAGGGACACCTCCCACTAGAGCAGGTGGCTCAAAGCCACATCCTGCCTGGCTTTGAACACTCCCAGGGATGGAGCACCTGCAGCTTCTCTGGGCATCCTGTTCCAGTGCCTCACCACCCTCACAGAAAAGAATTTCTTTCTAGTATCTAATCTAAACCTCCCCTCTTCCAATTTAAAACCATCACCCCTTGTCCTTTCGCTACACTTCCTGACAAAGAGTCCCTCTCCAACTCTCCTGTAGGCTCCCTTCAGATACTGAAAGGCTGCTATAAGGTCTCCATGGAGCCTTCTCTTCTCCAGGCTGAACAACCCCAGCTCTGTATATGAATAATTTTTCAAAAAATGCCCCAAAACAATTCACATCCTTTGACACCTAAATGTTTAAGCCTTTCAAGTTACCTTTACAGTAAGGATTATATGTTTTATCAGTTTCTGAATATGACACATACTGAATGATTATACACATTAACTCACAGTTGGTTATTCATGAGGGTAAATGACTTTTTTTCTGAGAAAAAATATGGAGTCATTCAACTGGTTTATCTGACCTTCTCCATAAGTAGAAAAGAGAGTTGATGGCTGAAGTTTGGGAAGGTGTTAACAACATTTAAAGTCAGAATGTTTTAGTTATTCATTTTAGTTTGAGAGCTGAAGTTCCTTACTTCCCCATAGCTGTGGGAGGAGTTAACTCCAGAGAGTAATTTGAATCAGTCAGATATATATACTTTTGCCTCCCTAGTTAGATGCCTTCCAGATACCATTTTTTCCCTTCACTGACCACTTGGGCATTAAGATTCTTCAGCTAGGCCTTTAAAGTTAGATGATATAAAGTCAGGAGTCTTTTCTGAGGGAGAGTAGACTATGAAATTCATTACTGCTGTGCCCTTGCATCACAAAGGCAGGCTGCTACTATTCCCTCTTCTCCCCGAAAAAAAAACCCCAAACTTAAAAGAAAATAAAGGTACAAAAAGTAGAAATATAATAACTTGTGTTTAAAAAGCTTTTGTAATTACACATTATTTTATGTATAGGTATGTAGATAACTATGCATAGATTAAATAATTCTGTAAAAATACTAAACTGAAGGGAAAGTGAGTACTAACATTTTCAGATAACCACAACATGCACTTCTTTTCAAAAACTATTCAGACTCCATCTCACAATGAATATGGGAGAAGTACCTTTTCTCCCTGGAGAGATTGCTTTCAATACGCACTTGAAGGAGATGAGAAGTTAAGAAGCAGCATTTCTGTTGCTGTTTGATGACCCCCTTTTGTGCAGAGCATAGAGAAAGGCCTCAAGCAATCACAGCCATAGCAAAGCCCAGCAGCAAAGTGAGGGGCATCACTGCAAGTTACTGCTTTCATGTTAGAAAACTTGGAAATGGATGAAGGGCATTAAAGAATTTGCTCTATTTGTGAGAATGCAGAGGGCATTGCTTACAGCGGTGGGTTGAAGCACTTATACTGTGCTTTTTACTTTCCACTTTAAAGCACTCATGGCAATGTCAAGCACTATGATCTTAATTGCTGATTTGGCTGTAAGCTCATGGATGCCTTGTTTCTCTCATTCCCTATTCCTTTACTGATTTCTCCTGTTGTAATCTTAGGTGCTGAGGTTTGAAATATATCAAATGTACTGAGATTGTGGACCAGACAAAACTGTACGTTACTTTGCCCATGTTTTGATCCAGGCATTAGCTAATATCTTTGGGATGGGACTAGGGAAACTTCAATATTTTTTTTATTGTGACATATGTTAACCAAAATGCCAATGACTCATTAAGAATCCTGTAATACTATTCAGGAATAGTCTAGCCTCTTCAATTCTCATGTCTGGAATAAGCACTTCAATATGGTATTAAATATGGTTCATATTTGAGTACTGTGTCTGATTATCAGCAAAATAAACTTGAAAAAACTTCTCTGGCAAAACTAAAATTACCATGAAGCTTTTAGAAGGTTATTGAAGTTAACTTTTTGGTTTTTAGTATGGACATATCCTAGAGTATTTGCCAATTAATGACCTGAATTTATTTGTAAGCTACTGGTCACTGCTAAACAAATATTAGATTATACATTATAATAATGGAAGACTTAATGCAGAGCTCTGTAAAAGTCACTGCAAATCTTTTCACTGATTTGGGTAAGACTGAGATCAGCTTCTTACCTCAGAAAGATTGAAGATATTAAACAGCTTGTCACTCTCCAGGCTGTGGACTGCTTGTTTTGTTCCTTTATTTCATTTTGCTCATTTTAGACATTGAAATTAGCTGCATTTTTGTTTAATATCAGTTTTGTTTTCAGGCTCTGTGTCTGCGGAAGTTTAGGCTGCCAACAGTCTGGGGAATATGTTATTTGTTTAAAACCAATCTATTTCCACAGATGTCTTAAAGCAAAGCCAACAGTACAGTTCTGTAAAAGCTTGTTTTTACAAAACTTAAGTTCTGAGGGAGCAAGTCTAAGAAGAAAAGTTTCCTTTAAATCTCTGCCGTAACCCAACTTTGTCCCTTTTTCAACAAACTTCATTTTTAATGACTTCTTGTTTAGGAAACGACTGTCTATCTGCGAGCCTTCTGACTGTTGCAGGGGGACAATGGGATGTTTCTCTGCTTTCCACTGCAGAGCTCTTTTCAAGAGGTCTTGTAGGAAAGCAGAGTCTCTTTCTCTTTCCTATTTTTTTTTTTAGGCTATTTTTGAAATTATTTGTCTCTGAGTGGTTTTCTACAACCTTAAAAATGGTGTCTTCATTTCCCCCAGTCTTTTTGCCTGATTTACAACAGTGGGGTTTAATCTGTCTTAGTGCTGAGAGGTGACCTCCATACATGATTTCCAAGGGATCTGCAAAAGGAAACTAAGAAAAACAGTGGGCTTAAATCTGAACACTAAGTGTTCATCCCTTCCTTGGAAACTTTTCACAATCAGTGTACTCAAGAAGATTTCAAACTACTGCTCACTGCAATACACAGTTTACATCCATGTTTTCTGACATGAGTGGGGATGAAATAAAAAGCCTAACAAGCAGCAACCTATGCTCTGAATTTTTCTATGTAAATTTAGACTCTGATCATAGAATCATAGAATGGTTTGTGTTGGAATGTCATCCCAGAGGTCACCTTTAGAAGTAATCTAGTCCAACACCCCTGCAATGAGCAGGGACATTGTCAAGTAGATCAGGTTGCTGAGAGCCCCATCCAACCCAATCTTGAATGTTTTGGAGGACAGATCAGTCTATAACTTCTCTGGGCAACTTATTCCAATATTTTACCATCCTCATAGTAAAAAAATTTCTTTCTTA
Organism: Thinocorus orbignyianus; assembly: GCA_013400375.1. Taxonomy (NCBI): domain Eukaryota; kingdom Metazoa; phylum Chordata; class Aves; order Ciconiiformes; family Thinocoridae; genus Thinocorus; species Thinocorus orbignyianus. Next base: position 266,649 of record VXBW01000007.1, on the reverse strand, counting down.
CATCTAGTCTGAAACTACCCTCTTTTAGTTTAAAGCTGTCCCCTTGTTCCCTTGTTCTATCGCAACAAGCTCTTCTAAAATGTCTGTCCCCATCTTTCTTACAAAGTCCCTGTAAGTACTGAAAGGCTGCAATAAGGTCTCCCTGGAGCCTCCTCTTCTCCAGGCTGAATAACACCAACTGTCTCAGCCTGTCCTCATAGGAGAAGTGCTCCAGCTGTCTATTTTTGTGACCCTCCTTTGCACCCACTCCAACAGGTCTTTCCTGTGCTGAGGACTCCAGAACTGGGCACAAGACTCCCAGTGGGGTATCACCGAAGTGGAGTAGAGGGACAGAATCACCTCCCTCAACCTGTTGGCCATGCTTCCTTGGATGCAGCCGAGGATGTGGTTAGCTTTCTGGACTGTGATCACACATTTTCAGCTTACATCATTTTTCATTCACCAGTACCCCTAAGTCCCCCACAGGCCTGCTCTAAGTCCCTTCATCCCCCAACCTCTGTTGATACTGGAGATTGTCCTGACCCACATGCAAGACCTTGCACTTGGCCTTGTTGAACCTCATGAAATTCACATGTACCACTTCTTGAGCTACTCCAGGTCCCTCTGGAGGGCATCACATTCCTTGGGCATGTCAGTTGCACCACTCAGCTTGGTGTCATCAGCAAATTTGCAGAAGTGCCCTCAATCCCACTATATATGTCACTGGTGAAGGTATTAAAGAGTACTGGTCCCAGTATGGAACACTAATGGGCACTGCTTGTCACCCACCTCCATGTGGACATTGAGTCTACTGACTACTACCCTCTGGATGTGACTGTCCGGCCAATTCCTCATTCACTGAATAGTCCATCCATCTGTATGTCTTCAATTTAGAGAGGAAGATGTTGTGGGGGACTGTACCTAAGGCGTTACAGAAAACTAGATAGATGACATCTGTAGCTCTTCCCTTGTCCACTGATGTAGTCACTGCATTATCAAAGGCCACTAGGTTGGTCAGGTAAGGCTTTCTCTCAGTAAAGTCACACTGGCTGTCTCAAATCACGTGGCTGCCCTCCATGTGCCTTAGTGTAGCTTCAAGGAGGATCTGTTCCGTGATCTTCCCAGGCACAGATGTGAGACTGACAGGTTGGTAGTTCCCAGGATCCTCCTTTCTACTCTTTTATAAAAATGGGTGCAATGTTTCCCCTTTTCCAGTCACCAGGGGTTTCACCTGAGTGCCATGAGTTTTCAAACACAGAGAGTGGCTTGGCACAGCCCTAGACGGACCTGCAGAATTCGTATCTGCTGAGCGTCATTTCTAAGTAATTACCATTGGTTCATTTATGCTGACTACAGATGGGGAGGGTAGGAGTGGCACATAAACATAGAAAACAGCTATCTTGACACAGTATTTTGTAGAGTACATGCAGGCTTCTTTTATCAATAGGTTTTGGGATACTAATTGTATACTGGCACTTTTTCTGGGTATCAGCTGCAAGACAAATGTAATCCAGATTTGGTCTTCTAAATCTCCATTTGATGTGCACTCAAAGAAATAAATTGATCGTCATTGCACTAACCCTGAGAATGATTCAAGAAGCTCTTCAGTTTGGTATGTAATAAAAATCATGCTCCTGTTAGGTTTTGTATACTTTTACCTTTGAAATGGTTCATGTGGTTTGGGTTTGTGATCCGACCTTACCTGTTACTGAAATTTATGTACAGGGTGCTTTTGTAATGGATATGCTGTAATTTCTAGGTTCTATTTCATGTCGTTGACCATTCTGCCACAAGTAAAAAACCAAAAATATTGTGGAGGTTGGGAACTCAGAACCACTGTCTGCAGGAAGCTGAAGACATTTGAGACTCTCTTCACAGGCTACCAGCCAATATAACCTAGTGTTAAAAATGAGATATCCTGCCGTGTTGGCTTGTATATTGCTTTGTTTCATTTCTTAATATAACGCATCGGGGGTGTTTTCCTTTTTGCACTGTAGGATGCAATTCCTGCATGCCACCAAAGGCAGGAGAGGTTGGAAAAGCAAAATCATTGTTGTGCACCTTTTCTTCCTGCAGACCTCAAAAATGCTTAGAAAAGCTGCTGTCAGAGTAGAGAAAGCTTATTCGTTAAATGTTTGTATGTCTTGGCTGCCATCATAACTACTGCAAATATCAGTGCTATGGCCTTGAGGTGACAAGCAAGGAAAGATTGAATGGTATGTTATGAAATGATTTATTTTCACTAAACTGAGTCCATCTCATGATTTTTTTTAGGGATGAACCACAACACTCAGAGTAGTCCTTCTCTGAATGAAAATAAGGCTACCAGCAGAATAGTTTTCTACTTTTATACTGGAAAACCTAGACTGAAGGATTATTTACTGCTTTTGACATATTTTGTTCAGCATATAGCCATTTTATTTATTAGCTTAATTATGATTACTAGCATAGCATTTAAATCTATTTACAGTAGATTTAATGAATCAGGTGCTAAGACCTGTGCCTTCATTGATACGTGAGTAGTATTTTGATAGCACTTGATATGATGCAAGATGTACTAGTCTACATTAAACTGTGGGAAGGAAAGTGTTAAGGAGAGATTTGGAATGCTTCAAAAGTTTTCTGCTGTACATTTTATTCTATGTTTACATTAATCTATTAAATTATTTTTTTTCTTCCAATCCAGATGTTAGTGCAGGGAAAGATTATGAAGTTTCATTTGATTTGAAAACTGTTACTGAAGAAAGCTTTTTTCCTTTTCTTTCAGCATTTGCATTGCAAAACATCACTGTCTGCTGAGTTTTAAAAAGGAAGATCATGGGTATCCAGTTATGTATTCTTCTCCACTCAGCCTTTTGATCTCACCTGTCTTTACCATTTTTAAAGTGCTCCAAAAGGCACACTGGAGACTGGGATCTCAGTTCTCACATTTAAAACAACTTTCTCCATTTAAGTTATTTAGTATGTATAGGCATAGCAGAACAGAGCTTAGTCCTTTGTGTACCTGTTTCTTTTGGTGGTTTGGGTTTTTTTTTTTTGTTTGGTTGGTTTTTTTTGTGTTTGGTGTTGGTTGTTGTTTTTTTTTTTTTTGGTTAAATAGAGATGAGTGTCTAAGTTGCCTCACTGAAAAAAAAATGGTAGTGAATGGAAGTCAGGGGATTGGAGTGAATGACAGGAGACTGAGATAAGCCTGAAATAGCAGCTTAAAAGAGTGACAGGGGAAGATTAAAAGATATAAATGAAGGCTACTGCCAACAACCCATAAAATCTAGGGCACAAGATAATGTAGAATAAAGGAATTTTGGAGGGGAAAGCAATTTAGACCAGATGAGAGTGAAAGAAGAGCTGTCACAGGATTTCAGTATTTTCTCCAATAGGTAAAAAAAAAAAAAAAAAGAAATTAACATTTAGATAACACTTGATGGGGAAAAATAGAAAAGAACAAATTGGCTTCTGTCTGACAGAGAAATAAGGAAAGTGAGAAGGAAGGAAAGTGAAGTCTTTGCAATAAAAAGGAGAGTTCAGAGAGCTGAATGTTTATTTAGAGTAAAATGGGATTATAGTCAGAATTATTTGAGGAGGCAGGACTAGGTGTAGCTCAAAGGCTGAGGCACTGGAGGAAACCCACAGCTACTTTCTGATACTTCTGAATCATGTAGTGAATAGTATTCATAAAGCCTCTCCTTCTTCCTCTGTTTTCATTGAGCAGTCTACAAGATGAGTGTTTCATAAATCATGAAGTAAGATTATATGTGTATAATTTCTGGTAATATGCTTGTGGAGACAAATTTTTCCACTGACACCAGCGGAACAATTGCTAAAATGGGATGCAAAGCGACAACTGGTGACAGATTTGAGGGAAAACCTTATCCTTCAGCACAGCTCCTTCCTTCCTTTCTGCCCAGGCCTGAGAGAACACGCTAATTAGAAACAGAATTAACTCTTTGGGGCAATTATTGACAAAAGGTGGAAATGATGGGGCATTTAATGACATGTTGTTTTAGGTGCTCAGGCATCTGGGCACAGCCTTGGTATCTTTCTGCTATCACAGCAGAACAACTGGATATCTTTTGAAAGAGTTATAGCATCATATTGCCTAGACCATCCTTGCGTGATGCCTGAAGCAGGATTATTCCAGCCATCTCCAGTGCAGATATTAACAACAGTGGGAGCAGTTTTGTGCTTCCTTCTCATCCAGTGGAGAGGATGGGTGACATTTCATTTCATCCCAGTGTTGACACCTAAAAGAGACAAATGGATCAGTCATTTATCCATTGGCTACACAGAGAGTTTATGATGATTTAAAGAGCCATAAAAGTTAGGTAAGATTAACCCTTTATCAAGAACTAAGCCTAGCTCTGTCTTCCCACCCTCCTTGTCTTTGTACTGGCAAGGCACAAAGACCTCCACATTACTGCAGGGCCCTGATGTGCATCTTGGCACCAGGAGATGAATCCAGGACAGAGAACTTTGTTCAGCTGAGCAATTTGCTAGTCATTCAGCCTCCCACAGGAAGAAAGATGAGCACTTCGGGGACAGTTCAGCTCATTGTGAAGTGACAAGGCTTGTGCTAGGAATCATCTTCGGGACTCACCTCTCTCTTTTTCTTAACTGTTAGAGAAACCTAACTGCTAGAGTGTTAGGTTAGATGTCTTTTGGAGAAGATTTATCATACTGAAGGGGGCCTACAGGAGACACAGGGATTCACACACTGTCTCAGGGATTGTAGTGACAGGACAAGGGGTAATGGTTTTAAACTGAAAGAGGGGAGATTTAGATTAGATACTAGAATGAAATTCTCAACCTGTAACTTTTAATGTCACACATGATGCAAACAGCAATATTTTATTGTGTTTGGAAAAAACTACATGTAAAAGTATTGAGGCTCAGGAGGTGCAAGTTTGGGGTTTTGGTGTATTTTTTTAGGTTGCAACAGTTGTAATGTAGTGGAAGTCTATACCTATTTTTGCCCGCACAGCAAACAATTTCAGCTCTGGCCTGTGGCCTGTTGGATATTAAATTACCTGAGCCATTCTTCTGAATAAAATTTAATACCATTCTGGAATTTACTCTTTTCTAATTGAGCTCCGAATCAACATAGTAGGATAGTACTCTTCAAGATGAAGTGCAAACACACAAGTGAGGAGCAATAATGAGGTTTTTATCGTTCAGCAAGAACATCTCTTCCTCTCACCTGTCTTTTCTCAGCTCCTCCCTGTGCTCTTTTTCCCTTGAGATTTAAGACACCACAAATAGAAACCTTTTGTTCCCTGGTGTTATCATTTTGTCATTGCTAGATTTCTTTAGTTGCTGGCTTTTTGTGTGTGGTGGACAGCTAAGAGCTTTTTTTTTTTTCCAATACAGACCTCTGAAACTATCTGAAAGGAAATGAAATAACTAGTAGCTTGAAAGAAGACATAGAATAGGAAGGGGAGCGGATAACAGGCCAGCCAAATGCAGAATGCACACCAGCTGTCACTCAGTCATTTTAGAAGATTACTACAAATAACGCAGCAGCATTAACTAAAAAAACACCCCCTCTTGCTCTGCACAATCACTGACCTTACGTGTAGCTTTTAAGAGTTCCGCAGGCTCAGGGACGAATTTGCATGAGTACAAGAACAGCAATTGCACTTTGAATAGCGAAAGCTGTGTTTCTTAGTTCACCCCTGGAAGCTGTACCACCAAATAAACCTACCCTGCACACGGATGAGAAGGTGGTGTGAAGTCCAGGTTCTCCTGAAAGTGAGCTTCGGCCACCAACTATCTACAGAAACTTCTGACTGTTGCCTGTGTGAGCTTCCTGAGTGTGCTCAGCCAAGTGTAACGAGAACAGCAATTTTGCTAAAGGAGGGCCTGATATTTTTTTGACACTTAGGGGATAAAAACCAGTCATGGCTAGATCAGAGCAGACACATCGCACAGCAATGATGAGATATCCACTTCTTGACTGTGTCCTTGGTTGAATAAGAGCCATTGAAAAAGCCTGCAGGAGGCTTCATGGTCTAGGTAATAGAAATTGATCTGGTCTATTGAACAGAGCACAAAGTGTATGCTTCTAGATTTTGAGGGCCTCATATTTCCTCAACAGCATTTTAATGTTTCCATACATTAAAGCTGTCTCTAGCAGTGTAGAAGTTACACCTGAACTATTTGTTTCACAGTCAAGCGGCAAAATGTAACTGGACCCTATTAAGTAGTGGACTGAGGCAGGGTTTGACTTAGTTACTCTGTAGGCAGGGACTAAACCAGAGGAGACGTTTTCATCTTGTTATACTGACATTGTCTTAATTTAGGGATGCGGCCTGGAAGCGTTACTTATTTCTGGAGTAGCCTAGTAGGATCACTAACCAAATACTCACCTTTTACTTTATGGAAATAGCTTTGAAAAAGTATAATTAGTGCAAATCTATGTAAATTAGAATGAAAGTTTAGCCCAAGGTGTAAGAATTCCTGTACATGCTCTTGGAAAATTGATTGAATTATCCTCTCAGTTACACTACAGTAACTCAAGTTTCCCTTCAGTAACTTAAAACAGGTGTTTTTCTCTAATGTGGATGGAGCTCCTGCGGGAACAACAGCAGACTTAGGCCCTGAGTGTCTGGTTTTACTAATGAATTCAAGCCACAATTCTAATTTATCACGATGAAGCAAAACCAAATACACCAGAGATTAACTCTAGATAATGCTCAGGTTTTTATTGTTGTTGTGGCTAAAGAGATGAAGGAGCTTCATGAATTTCTTAGTAACAAACAATAGGAGATGTTGTTTCTATAAATGCAAGTCCTGCATAATTGAATTCAATGAGAGCCTCATTATAATAGTTTTTTTCCTGTAAGTATGCAATCCACATACAGTGCACTTAAAAATTATTAGCTGAGGGAGAGCCTTAAAATTGCATTTCAGCATTGTAAGACAGGAGACACAATTAAGAAATGACCTTAAATTAATATAAATAGTAATTAAAATCTATAAGCAAACAAGATATTTTTTTTTAATTCACTGTGTAAGTGTGATAATCTGACTGTTAGTCAAAGTATACTTGAATGTATTTGTATATTCAGGGTTTACAGATTCACCCAATTGCTATGTTTTGGTCAAAGGAAAATTTAACTAATGGACCTTATCGATATTCCAGCCAGAAAAACATAGAGGGGGAAGATTTATGAAGAAGTAACTCTTTCCAGAAGAATTAATGCAGGTTTTTCAAGCCTAGCAACTCGCTAGGTTGCCTGGTTGCCACCAGGATCATGTTAATACCAGTACTGCAGTAGTCACACAACTGGCTGTATCTTGTTTCAAGTGAACGGAAGATTTAATAGAATCATAGAACGGTTTGGGTTGGAAGGGATCTTTAGGATGATCAAGTTCCAACCTTCCTGCCATGGGCAGAGACACCTCCCACCAGACCAGGTTGCTCAAAGCCCCATCCAGCCTGGCCTTGAACACTCCCAGGGACAGAGCATTCACAGCTTCTCTGGGCAACCTGTTCCAGTGCCTCACCACCCACACAGGAAAGAATTTTTTACTGATATTTAGTCTAAATCTCTCTCTTCCCGTTTAAAACCATTACCCCCCATCCTATCACTACATTCCCTGATAAAGAGTCCTTTTCATCTCTCCTGTAGGCACCCTTTAGGTATGTGAAGGCTATTATAAGAATCCCCAGAACCTTCTCTTCTTCAGGCTGAACAATCCCAGCTCTCTCAGTCTTTCCTCATAGGAGAGGTTGTCCAGTCTTCCACTAATGTCACAAAAGCAAATCTGGACCCAAATCTTCCAGTTTAAGCAGAGCATTAATTTGTTAACTCATTTAAAATATATTTTCTTTCCTCACTTCATTTTTTTGTGTGCTGTCATTTGCGACTGCGCTGAAATACTGGTGGCATTTATAGCAGTAAGGAAAAAAGAACAACTGGGTGATGGTGATTCCCTTTTTAATTTTGTTGTTGTTATTGGTTTGGGGTTTTTTCCTAGATATTGTATGGTTTTCTTCAGACATTGCTGCTGAATAAGTTCAGAAAGAGTACAAATGCTGCAATATATATTTCCACTGCTGTGCTGTAACTTGCTCACACAACCTCCCAGGAGTCCTTTATTAAAACGCTTCTTACAGATTGAAGAAATTAATTTCCATGCATCTGGCAAAACTCTGTATTTGTTCCAGGCCAGATATGATCTGTGATTCATAAGATTACTTTTGAAGAACTTTTTTCTTTGGGACTTAATCTGCTTTCCTCAAACAATAGGAATACAGAAGCAACAGGATTTCCAATAGTTAATTGTATGCATTAACTGTGATAACATAGCTCTGTCTTTAAGCAACAGTTGAAGTTGTGCTGCACAATCATACATTGTTAATGTATTTGCATCAGCCATCCAGCTGTGGTGCATTTGTTTCATTGGTGGGTGACTCTGAGAATGTGTTGCATTAGCTGGAAAAAAAAAAAATGTTGACAGCTGTAAGATTGATGGAAGAATACAAATATGCATAGATCAAATTTAGATTCACAGGCTTGAATATTACGCGAAAGCAAAACCTATGCTGAAGAATTGAAATGAGACTGAAAGAAATTCTAAAGTAAGAGTGAGATTACCAAATTAGTTTTTGCCCATGCTAGTTTTCTTTGCAGCATGTGCAGAAAAAAATAATTGGAAAATTTCAAAAGGAGATTTTTTCCCACCAAAATAATATTTAAAAGTTTCTTAGTGAGATGCAGCAGTATGGAAACTATTCCTGTCTGAAGAATTAAATAAAGAGGAAAAAGTGAGAGCAGTGCAGTTTGCTTTTTGATAAGAACAAAACAAAGGCATTTTCCATCTTTCACTGTTTTGAATTCACTCTTGTGAATCTTCAAAGTCTCAGAACAAGAAAAGATGCAACTTTCATCAAGAAACAGTTTCACTGCTGTCTTATACAACTCTGTGTGCATGTGCAAATAAAACAATGAAATAAAAGATGAAGTCATCAGCAGTGTAATCAGCAGTGTTCCCCAGGGGTCAGAACTGGGTTCAGTCTTGTTCAACACATTCATCAATGACCTGGATGAGAGGACAGAATGTGCTCTCAGCATGTTTGTCGACGACAGAAAACTGGTAAAAGTGGCTGACATGCCCGAAGGCTGTGCTGCCATCCAGTGAGACCTGGATGGGCTTGTAGACTTGGGTGGAGAGGAACCTAATGAAGTTCAAGAAGGGCAAGTGTAGGGTCCTGCACCTGGGGAGGAATAACCCCATGCACCTGCATAGGTTAGGGGGTGACCTGCTGAAGAACAGCTCTGTGGAAAAAGACCTGGGAATCCTGGTGGACAAAAAGTTGACCATGAGGCAGCAGTGTGCTCTTGTGGCCAAGAAGGCCAATGGTCTCCTGGAGTGCATTAGAAAAAGCATGGCCATCAGATCAAGGGAAGTCACCTTTCCCTTCTACTCTGCCCTAGTGAAGCTACATTTGGAGCCCTGTGTCTGTTCTGGGCTCCTAGTTCAAGAAAGACAGGGAACTGAACTGAGCACTCAACAGCCCTGTTTCTCTCAGAAATGCAGTTGAGGAGGGATTTAAGCTGAGACAGTGCAGCCTAATATGGACAGCACAAGGCATGTGGTCTTCTCTTACCCTAGCTATGCCCTATGTATTTGACCCCCATCACTTGAACCATCTCATCATTCAGGCCAAGGGTCTTCTCTTCCAGAAAACTGACTAACAAAGAGACAAACTCCTCTACTTCTAACTGTACCATGATAATCCCCGAACAAACAGCTTCTTCAGCAATCACATAGTAGAATGGTGGCCAATATGGGACACCCTTGTAATGGGCTATCTGCAAGAACACATACCCTCCATCTTTAGCATTTTGGGCTAGGTGAGGATGTATGTGCAAATACACATACTCTTGACAAAGGCAAGACTGGCAGAGGATGGGGAGATCTTGTGGAACAGATAGTACACAGCAATCAATCCTGTCTCCCCCCAGCTCATGTGAGAAGTAAGGTACTGGTCCTGTTTTGGCATTCTCGGCAGTAGCTCACTAGTCTGTGCAGCAGAGGAATGAGGGAGGGACAGGGAAGGAAGCACAATAAAAAGACTTCAAGATTAATGATTAACTGCCTACTTACCTGAACCAACCAGGTTTCATTCCCCTCCCCCTGCCCTCCGGTTGCTGTATCCTGCTTTTCTTTCTTTGCTCTTTTGCTTGAAGAAGGAAGTCACAACTGGCTGTGTTCCACTTGTTGTGGTTTAACCCCAGTTGGCAGTTAGGACCATGCAGGCACTTACTTAGTTCTTCCCCTTCCCCCTGAGAAGTGAAGGGAGGAGAGGGAGAAAAGGAAGGGAAAGCAAAAAACCTGTGGGTCGAAGTAAAGACAGTTTAATAGAAAAATAGTGGAAAAAAGGAAAGTAACAATACAATTATAATAATGATAATAATAAAGGTAAAAGAATATACAAGATTAATCAATACAATACAAGTCACTGTCACCACCTGGTGGATTGGTTGCCCAAATCATCCTGAGCAGCCATCACAGTTTCCCACCCCCTGGCGAACTCCCATTTATATACTAAGCATGACATCTATGGTATGGAATATTTCACTGGCCATTCCATTCTGTCTCTGCTTCTTCTAAGCTTCTGTGGGAAGCTGAAAAAAGTTCTTGAGGAGTACAAACATCACCTAGCAACAACTAAAACAGTTAGCATTACTGACATTCTTTTCATAACAAGTCTGAAACACAGCAATCACTGTGAAAGAAAATTAACTCTATTGCAGCTGAAAGGAGGACGCCACTCTATTACATTTGGCCTTTGTTTTATTCTAGATCCCATGGAATATCCTGTAGCTCTACATCATATTTTCTATTTCACATGCTTTCCCCCAGCTCTAAGTAGTATTTACTATTTTACATGCTTTTGTTCCCAGCTCAAATTATGGTATATCTGATATATGGTATGTCTCGCCAAAGCAGTATTTTTGTAGCACAAAACCTAAGTGAGTGATATGTGGCATGAGAACATGAGGGAGAGTTGAAACGGATAGATACTGCTTAGATAGTGTTGAAGGAATTTTTATTAAAGGAGCCAAATCTGATGCAATTTCATCAAATTTCTGTAAGAAGGGTTTGAATCCTCAAGGGTACTGCCTGAAGTTAGATAAGCTCAGAAGGTTTGAGATTTACAGCACTGATTGTTCCCTGTATTCAGCACAGCCACGGATCTCAGAAAAGGTCTGCGCAGATGTAACACAGGGGCTTTCTCAAAGTCAGTTGCTCCAGGTTGTCAGATACACTAGCAGTTCTGAAAGCCAGTATGTTTGCAATAGCTCAGCAGGGAGAAACAGGTCTCTAAATCCTCAGGAGAGGTGGAGTTCTGTGTTTTGTCATTCTTTCCAGATTGCCTTTTACTTGGATTATTCTCATTCAGCCAGTTGTCCGATTGTCCAGACAAATGGTTTTCAAGTAATGCTCTCTCTATATATATCTATCTGTATATCTATATGTGTGTATACTGGTATGTCCGTATTTGCATCTTTCTGTACATATTTTTTGGTTTTATCCTTTGTCATGTTGGATCACATGCTGTTAGCACAGGTGCAGGAGTCACTTATGTGGCTCTTCAAAGGCCGCAGAGACCAATTTTATTAGTGGTCTATCTGCTTTTTGTGGCTGTGTTGACCTGGCTTCCTCTCAGGTCCACAGTTTCTGGGACCAAAATGGATGAGCACTGCAGTTTTTACATAGTCTGTAAAATCCAGGCGCTATTTTGATTAATGACCATTTGTATAGGTGTGTGTCATGAACAGCATGTTTATCTCAGCATTTTCAATGCACTTTTATACTTAGAATTCACTTGACATTTTAGAATATTGCCATGCTAAACTGCAGAGGACTGTATTCTCATTCATACAAAGAAAATACATTACAATTTTTGAGGCAAGAGCTTTTGAGCTTAACTTTAATACCATTCTGCTATTTCCTTCCCCCCTAAACTCTGAAGCATAAATATCAAAATTAAGCCTTACACTTATTAATGTCCTTCTTGCTTAATATTAAGATTCCTCTCTCCACCATTCATACATCCCACCTCCTCGTAATATATTCTTGGGTTTAGTAGGAAGATTACAATCACGCGCATTAAAAACCTTTGTTACTGTATGCTTCAAGTATAAAAAAATGTAAACATATAAGAAACAGTCAATTTTTAAGAAGTCATGGGTGAAGCTCAAACTAGTCACCAAAATTTAATTCCTAATTGAGTTAAAAATTTTATTTATTATGAAATATCCACCAGTAAATGTGTGTTATTGATACTGAGATCTTTATCACTTCTTTTTATACAGATTTGCAATTCAGTAGTTATTATTTCTATAGACAATTAAAAAAATATAGTAACGTGAAAAGGCTAAAAAAAGCTTTACAGTGCATATGCTCTCATTTATCCTGTTTAAAAGGGAATTTTTGTATTTCTTAAGCTGGTAATTGTGATCAAAATGCACAGGCCTGGTTTATCTGAGATAAACAGGAAATTAGCTTCTTGTGAGACCTTTTAAAAGGGTAAGGAGATATCTTTTTCCAAACAATTCATTCAGATACTCATGGTCATTCCCATGCAGATTTCACTCACTCTCAGACCTACCAACAAGCACAAAGACACGTCTAAGCGGTCTGCCCACAGTCACTTGTGTGTGGCAGGGAAAAGGGACACCAGCAGTTGACTCCTAATCATGTCACTGTATTCTTTTCTAGCAATCGTAAAATATTTTTTTTATTTTTTTTTTTTTATGAGCCATGTTATGATTCTTTTGGTCAGAATATTTTTTAATTCATCCTGCCTAAAACACAGTAAAGTATTTTTAGGGTTTCCTTGTAATGGGTCTTCTCACAGCTATACTTGGTCTCCCAGCTGTGGTAAGAGGAAGAGGAATAACACACACTACGGTGTCACCTTATTGCCGGGTTCCTGATGTCAGCATGCAGGTCATCTGCTGACAAGTCATCTGTACATGAGGCTTTGTTAGATCATAGACCTGCTAGTCTTCCTGTGAATAGCGACAGGTTCCTGAGCTTCAACCAGTCTATTGCTGTCAGTCACGTCTTTGTTATTAATATATGCTATTATTTTGACCTTTGTTCTAGTTTGAGTCCTCTGGTGCTTTCACACACAGGTACTTACATTAGTTTTTCATTCAGACCAATCAATCTTTCTGCTAAAATTTCTGTGAGTGCATGCTTTGGATCATTTTCTCTAGTTCCAACCTTCATTGTCTTTTTTATTTTTTTCAGTATTCATTTTCCCTGTTCCCATTTTCTCTAAAAATCCTTGACCTAAGGGTACTATATACCTTATTATATAGTCTTCACAGCAGCTCACCTAAGTGCATGATCTCAGACAGCCTCTTTATTCCAATAATTGACAAATTTCCTGATCTTCCATCTAGCCATTTCACCTGATGTCTTGGAATTTTTCACCTGGGTAAACTGCGAAAAGCTGAAGTTAGCTTGGCTTACCTGGAAAACCCCTTCTCTGACTTTCGGGGTCTTTCTTAGCTTGATGCATCTATGCTGTATCCAGTGCTTTTTCCTCTTCAGCACCTTTGAGATCTCCCATTTCTTTCCTTTCTTCATGTCAAATGTCTTAGCCCTCTGTATCTCCTTGTCCCAGATACTGTTTCTACACATCCAAAACACACACTTTATTCTAGTTAAAGTGCAGCTGTTCAATGCATTTACACTACACGCTTAAATACCTTTTACCCTGCACACTGATTTGGTCATAACAGAAAAGGAGGCCATTGACATTTTTACATGAATATAAAAAACCAAAGAAATTATTTTTGTTTCCCCTTTTCTTGTCACCCAGTGGTTTGCTAGGAGGCTATAAGAAATCCAGGGCAATAACTCCCTCATTTTTATTTGCCTGAACATAAGTCATGCAGTTAATGCCAGTGAACACACAATGCTTGCATCTTTTTGGATGACCCTCCTTTTTCTGATATTATAATATCTTTGCAACGGGATACTTGTTCTGGGAGTGGAATGATGGTCTCAGTGCAATCACAACCTTTATGTTACATGAAGATTTCCCTATTTTTAAGAAACTGTTGTGAAGCTCAAAGCATTAATCAGAATTTTAACTCAGTCCCAGGAAAATGATAATACAGTATACACAAATTATCCCAGAATCTAGTTTACAAGATATTTGTGATAGATCTAACACTGGAGCACTGAATATTTTATATATATTATAAGATTACAAAATAGCTGACATATTTTGGCTCAAAATACATTTATGTCCCTGGTCCTACACATCTTTATATGAAATTATTTCCTATTAATCTTCATAACAAATGCATCTTGGAAATCCATATATTTAGGGTCTTAATACATGGGTACTAGAAAACAGTACATACATACATATATATATATATATATGTAAAAAAAAGAGTGGCATCACCGTAATATAATAAAGCCATCTATAATGTCTTGGAGAGTTCCAGCTGTAGTTGGGAATGTCATTAACACTTAGACCACTTTTGATCTGTCTTATCTTTTGAGGTCCTCAGTCCAAATAAGCAATAAGCATCTTGCAATATTGAACATAGAGATGTCAGGTAATCTCTTCCATTTAATGGATAAAATGGCATCTAACTCTGACTTTAGCATTTAAAAGCAGTTATCATCTTGGGCTTATAATAAAATGCTGAAGCAGAACATGACAGTGAGGGCTGCCAAAGCAATTATATTTTCTGCAAACTAATAAAACCACTGAAAAATAGAACACATTAACAACTGGATCATTAATTACTTTAAATTCTCTTAAGATGTTTAATAAAACAACATTTTTCCATAATATCAGTGTTTGGCAGATGTCCTTGTGTGTTCAAAATAATCTGTTGATTCAGTGCTCATGTTATACTGCTTACTGGGGCTCCCTTGTTCTGGGTCATTAGACAGGAATAAAAAGAGTTTATTTCATTGCATGGGATTGTATCACCACATGGTGTGATAATCATGTCTTATCCATTAGTTATTCTAATATGGACCATAGTGTAAACAATGCCCCATGTGTTGTGCAATATTCTGGGTTTATATTTGCAATTAGGGTTCTGCAAAGAAATTCCAATTCAATATTTTGAAAAGGCTCCTGCTACGAATTCAGTGATTATTCATGCATCCCAGCAAATAGTCTACCAGTGTAAACTGACATGCCTCCATGTCCACGTCAGCTGAGGGTCTTGTCATTTCAATGCAGGTGCACCAAAGAGATCGTGGATAAAACAAAAACAGAGAAGACGAAGAAGGCACTGCTAAAATAATTAAAAGTTTTAAAGGACTTTGATCATCTCCAGCATTTCTACTTCACACATCCCACCAGTATTTCTATATGCAGTTCCACTCAACTGCACAAAAATATTATGCAAATAACAGAAAATAAGGGAAGAAAATTAGAAACTATCATTGAAAGCACACTGAGTTACACCAGCTGTGTCTATGTCCTTTTCAGCTTAATTTATATGCAAAACATTGGAAAGGCTTAAAGTCACAGAACTACAAAGCAAATGAAGACTCTATTATATTACCAAGAAAAACTGGATGCAATATTTTTGGGTGAATGCAACTCTTTGTTGAAAAGCTGTTGCTTCAGCAGAACAAAAATAGTTATTGGAAATGTATGAATTCTGCAAAGATTTTCATGTGAAAGTATTTGATGGAGGGTAAAAAGAAAATCAAGTAGTTAGATGGAGTGTGGTACTTTTATTTTTGGCAGAAAAAAGGTTGAATATGTGTCTAACTAACTGGATGATTGGGCAAAAATAATGGCAAATGAAATTCAGCGTAGATAAAGGTAAAGCAATGCACATGGGAAAAAATCAGCCTTATCACTGTATAATATGACAGGCTGTGAAGTGATCATTACTGCTGCGGAGAAAAACCCTGGAGCTGTGACAGACAGTGGAAAACACCAGCTCAACAGCAGTCAAAAAGTAGATCAATTGTTAGCAACTATTAAGAAGGCAATAAAAACAAAACAAAACAAAACAAAACAAAACAAAACAAAACAAAACAAAAACCAAAAGAAAACAAAAACCCAAAGAAAAAAACATCACCTTGCTGCTGTACAAACCCATGTGTTTTTCCACAGACAACACACTGAGCAGAGTTCTGGTTCTTCCATATTTTAAAGGATATGCTGCAGTTGGAAAAGGTTGAGAGGAGAGTGAAGAAAAGTCAAGGAGTGGAGATCACCAGTGCAGCTTGGCAGGAGTCTGCAAGACCTGTGAGTGGCACAGGAAGGGTAAAACACTCTTTGCTGTCTCTTCTAGTGTGAGGGAAAAGCACCATGAAGTACAATGAGTGGTAGCCAGATTTAAAGCAACTGTAAGAAGGCAGTTCTTCATGAAATGGTTAGTAAACCTGTAAAATTCCTTGCCAGAGGATGCAGCCCTTTGTGGCTGTCCATCCGGTGATCTTTGCACAGGTAAGTGTGCATCTAGTCATCTTAATGAACAGTTACAATCACCATCCAGATTGTTGCAAATTCTGCCTTTTGGCTTGTTTTTGGATCAGGTCCTTTATTATGCAGACCTTGTTTATAATTAGTTATCTATTCCAATTCTTTTTAGTATTACAATGGAGTGATTTGTCTTTGCTTGTATTTGACACCTTAACTGTTTTCACAGTGAGATGTCATCCACACCACTGGTATTTTCAAGTCTGCCCAAGTTGTTCATCACTGTGGTGATAACTTTAGGGCAGTGTCAGGAGGTCAGACTGGCTGGCTTCTGTTGGCAGTTTAATCACTGAGCCAAGGCAGGTAAATTGCTATCCTATCTGCACTTACAGTTTGCCTATTTGTAGATAGGTGTAAGAATGATCCTCAAAGTGGAAGAAAGGAGGTATGATGTGCCCTCAGGTTTCTTCCTGTCCTCCTAAGATACAAACATAAAATCATTTAGGTTGGAACAGGCCTTTAAGATCATTAAGTCCAACCTTTAACCTAACATTGTCAAATCTACCGTAATACATTCAGTACTTCTAGGGGAAGAGGATTTTATCTAAAGTGTGTGCAGAAGCTATGCAGAAAGTACTGGTCCTGCAACATGCAGGAGCTGTGAGCCCAGCTGGAGCCCTGAGAAGATGCAAGCCCCTGCCTCAGGAAGGTGCTATGTCCCCTGAGTCAGGCATACAGCGTCCCTGGGTGGTGAGAGTGAGGTCACACAACTCTGTTGGGTTCCATGCCTGTGGGTCCCAGGACTCCACATGCTGGATACCCCTGATCAGCAATACCCTCCGGCTGTGAAAGGCTGTGGCTGCTGGGTGGTTGCTTGGGTTTCACAGAGCTGGGTGTCCCTCCATGTCTCACAATGAAAGAGAGCAGGATACTTTTGTGAAAGAGAGCCATTTCCAGGGCCTGCTGAGCTTTAAACTATTTTCTTCCTTCTGAAACAGCACTGAAATAGTTGCCTCTCACACATTATAGGAGCTGTAATGAGCCTCCCACATAAAAGCTTAAAACTGTCTTGTAATAATTCAACACATGAAAGGTGGATTTGATCCAATGATCCAAAATAGAACCAGATAAATGGGAAGCCCTTTTACGATTATCAGAGCTTGAGGGATACAACTGGCACCTTTCTGTTTTCCTTTCTTTCTCTTTCTGTCTTTGTCAGTAAGCTATAAACCTCTTGCTGAGCTGTAAAAAAAAAAAAAAAAAATCAGCAAAGGCTGAAATGAAACAGGTACTGCAGCTGTAAAGCAATTTAAAGAGTGCCCTTGGTTTCAAGAGCCAATCCATTACAAATTCTCTGGACTTTTTTTTCAGCCCGTTCTTGGGAAACCACACAGAAAATGTACCACAAACTCATGAAAGAAATGTTCACTAATTGTTAGAATTTCTTTAAGCTAATGGATCTTTTTGGCTACCTGGGTTTGCTAGTTTGCTGATCCTGGGTCTGAAAGGGTAAATAGAGATGAGTCAATAAAATAGTTAATGTTTAAAGGACAAGTGCCTGAGAGAAGTTTTGCTCTGTACAAAAGAGTATTAGGATGCACTGTATTCAGGTCTTCCAGCTGAAGATGTACTGAGATAACTGTCCAATTCAGCCTTAAATGATGACACTGAACTGTTTGAAGTACCACAGTCATCATTCCTCCAAGAGTGCCCCAGGTCTCATCTTGTACTAAGAGAGCATCCAACAGGCCATAAACTTTGTTATCTTTTCTGGGTTTTTAATAACTATTAACTTTTTCCTGGGTTTCATTGTTTTTTTCTCTTATGCTGAAAATTCCTGTACAACCTACACTCCAAAGCTCCGTGTGACTCGACAGGTATTTGCTACACTGTGAGACATTGACCACACATTTATTATCACAGACGATTATCATATGTCTCAAGCTTGGTGGAAGCAGATTGATGAAAAGCATCACAGAGAAATCAAATCTTAAATCTTAGAAAGATGGATCCTTGCATGAATCTTGAAATGGTAGCTAAGTCTGAATAATGCTGTTTACAACTCCAACTTCAACCCAATGTTTCCCAAATATGCATGTTTCTTCAATTATTTAAACAACATACCTCAGGAATCTGATGATATACCAAGCAGTGTCTCAACCATGAGCAAAAGATTCAGAATTACTTATCAGTGGTGACAAAGGAGTCTAAAAGGCTTATATTCAACGAGTCTGAGAATATTTGATGAGTGCCCAGAAAGTACATGTATTGCAGTCTTTAAGCATTTTGATTATGGCTCTGGTGGTTATAATTCTTCATACGACTACAATTTAGTGATGTTCAATGCTAGCAATATGCTGAAGGGGACTCTTAAGAGGCTTGTTATAATTCTTCCACCAGATTGAAGACAAAAATAGAGGTATGGCCTTGCACCTGATCTGGAGAAATTTCTGCAGCCCATCTCTAGGCTACTACTTAATCACATTACCATGACAGATACACATATTACTGGGGAGCGAATGTTTTGCCTGTGAAATGAATCAGACTGAACTGCAGTAACCTGGGGTCTTCAGACAAATTCTCAGCTGAAACAGCTATGGGTGATCCTTTACAAGCTCTCTTGCTCAATGGACTGATCATAGATGGGAAGTAAGACATTTGATTCATCAGTGAGTTATATCCTGATTCCGAAAAGGGACTTTATGTCCAGGAGTGCTTCCAGATGCCACTATAGTACATGGGGAGAGTCTGGTGCATCAGAATGGGAACTGAAGTGGAGACCATCCCGTAACAGATGATTCTAAAAGTGACAAATGTAGAAACCAAAGCAAGATATAAGACTAGAGCCTATGCATTTTCACCTGAGATGTCTTCACACAAACAAACATTGTTCTTTCATAAACAATGTTGAAGTCACTCATTAGACAGCCCATGGGGTGGTTTCTATGTGCTACACTCTTCTTGGTGTACTTCTTGGTGTCTTCTTCTACACTAGTCTTCTTGGTCTCTGTGCTTTGTCTCTGATGCAACAAACCTTGAAATAATTTGTGCACAAAGGTCAAAGTAATATGGACTGGTGGAAGAATGGGAAAAAATACTAAGTTGTTCTTGCAAGGTCTTTTCCTCTGTATAGTCCCGGTCAGCTAGAAGAGTCTACTGATTAAGGTAATCTCAAGAAGACATAGGAAGTAGACCTCAATCTCCCTTTCCTTGATTACATGATTTAATCAGTAAGCTCACTGTAGAAATTTGGAGTAGAGGCTGAGGAGAGAAGGTAGCAACAGTATTATTTTAAAATAAAGTTATTGCTGCTGTGTAACACATCCATGGATTTATGATAGTTGTTTTCAGTGTACATTTACTGAATTGAAACAATTACTAGATACTAGTAGAGGAAAAATTGATTTCTAGACCCTAAGTTATTCTGGACGTAATCTGCCATATCTCATGGAGTGTGAGGCTTGTGCAGGGAAAAGTGCAGTTGCTGAGCAACTCTCACTTTAAAAGCAGTGATTCTTCCAAGACTAAGTATCAGCTAAACAGAGACTTGAGAACTGCAATTTTGAACTCAGGGAGCCTAAATTTTGATTAAATTCTGCTTTTTTTTTTTTTTAATTTTCAAATGAAATTTACATCAAATGGTAGCTATTCACATTCTCAGAAAGCCCCTATTGTGAGATGGCTACTTTCCTGGACAGTACTGATGAACCAAAAGTTTTTAAAACTAGAAGAAGAATTGCTTAAAACTTCTTGATCTGAACTTCAGCTAAACCTCCATTCTCTGTGCATCTGCCATCAGAAGCCTGCGACATGTATTTACCCCTAGGTTGTCCTATCTATGCCACGGATTACTATCCCTGTTATCTTCCACAGGTAGATTTCTTTGATTTTCTACTAATTTTTTTTTCAGAACACAAAATAAAAGTTCCAGAAAGAGCTAATTTCAAATGTTTTTTCCCTTTTTTGTGATTCTGTCTTT